>JXSR01S062214.1:0-11315 GCA_000969725.1 Ophiothrix spiculata | reverse complement strand
AATAATAATTAAAAAAAAATACTTTGATTGACATCTTTATGACAAAAAATACATTAAGTTGGATTTTTTAAAAATTCCCCATTTTTAAAGTACTTACAGGATTGGAGCACCAAATGAATCAATGATTTTTGGCAAAAAAATTATCCATCCAATTATTGATGAGAGATTTAAACACAGGCTTGGTATCAAATAGATCCCTGGAAAAATGTTTACAATGTCGGGGTTCGGGATACCTCTTGCATAAACTTACCCCCTTATATAGATCTGCATCCCTCCCCATATGTTGCAAAATCCAGAGTGTTCACTTTCATTTACATTGTATGCACTGAATAAAACTTTCCAACCTAGGGCACTTGTATTCAAAGGTGGATGATGCTTGGACAAAAAGGGACCTTTTTTTCCCCATCAGCAATAGGCTGGACGCTCATTTACATCTGGAAGCTTTGGTTATTTTAATGCGGTGAAAACAATTGCAATTTTCTATGCAACTCAATGGAGAAACTGACGGCTTTCAGACATTTTGATTGATTTTAGCAAATTTTCAAAATATTTTGATGCAAAAATCACATGATGTGAGAAATTCATCAAACCACAATAAGATGACAAACAGCTTCATCATATCACAGATTTCCTTCTCGCTAAAAAAAGAAAGAAAATGAGGGGATACATGCCTGAAGTATATAAAGTATTGGTTGTTTTCACCGCACTTAAAGTCCAACGTGAGTTATTTTTGGATCATTATGCTGCGTATGATCATACAATGCAAGTCCGCTGTTGGCTAAAGGCCTTCATCTATAGATCTATGTTAAAAAGCAAAAATGGAACAAAATGTTTTTTATCCCTGAAAAATTATCAAATTAATACTTGTTTTTGATATGTTTTAGTCCATGGAAATATAGATGTTCAAGCGCAATGCCCACCTTTGAAAACAAGTGCCCCCCTCCCTCCCCCGCCAACCCCGGCTTTCCAATTCCCATGCTATTCCATTCAACTTCAATCTGATTTCTACCAATCTTCATCCATCCATGGTCTTGATCCATTGTCAAACTTGATGTTGCGACTCCTTTCCTCCATTTTGATTCAATGATCTCAGGATGATCCATGAACATTATCAATCATCTATGTATTCCACTAATCATAGAAAAACTAACAACTGGATGCTTCAAACATCCACTTTTGTATTGGGCAAAAAACACACAATTAGCCGGTCTCCAAATTGGAACAACACTTTCACTATCTGCAATTGGTCGAATTGAATTTCACATTTCTGTGTATCAATGACAACATTGGCTGTGCACTACAGCAAAAGCAATTATGATGATACTTTAAGCTGAAGATGATTCTCAACATTGAATCTGACCAAACTGGCTTTCTTTCATTCCGGCATTTGAAATCAAAAATTAGCTTCTTCATTCTGACATCACTATTAAAATATTGATTGCCCAATACATATTTTTCACATTGAATATTGAGACTACACACTGAGATATACAATATTAATTTCACAATTAAAGTTGTAGAATTATACGGAAACTGCAGTTCACAAGCACACATGAAGTCCGTATGATGATCTCATATCAATCGTAACACTTTGATGATCAGAATCTGCATTTCAATATTATTATGAAATGACCATTCCACTTCGTTGATAAAGTTCAGATAACTTATTTGGCAAAAACATTGGCGGCGATGATTGTAGATGCTTGTCAGATAATCGATCACATGGTACGGTTTCCTCCTGAGAACCAAAGGAATATGAATACCAAAATAATTGGTCAGTGGGTTGCATCCTCTTCAATAATCACAAGCAAAACACAATAAGCATGATTTTCCATTATAATGATAACACTAGAGCTGCATTCTTTCATCATATAAACAAAAATAATAAATATCTTTCCATAAATATTGCACTCTGATCTCTAGACATCTAAATAAAAAAATATTTCGTATTCAAGCTCCTTCCTTGTTTTGTACAAATCTTTGGCAGTGAAGAATTAATAAATACTTTGGATTGCATTAGGCTGTATACCCGCTTTACATACGGTACTCACAACTGATGTTGTTCAGCTTTAATTAATAGCACCAATTTCCAAACAATTGATTCATCAAGGTGATTTATAATTCATTTTTGGTCAATCATACACACAAATCTATATTACTATTAGATCAGTTGGTCACAAAACATTTTGCAACAAGCTGATTTAAGTTTCCAACAAGGGAATTGAAAACATGAAAGCACATCTGAAAAGGTTTCGTGTATGATACATTCAAAATCTTGCCACCAGCTCTGCATAGCAAATTATGTATTGTAAAATATCATGGTACCATTCCATTTCAAAACTTGATTCACTTCCGTTAAACTGACATGCTCTCTTCAGAGGATAAAAAGGAATGACTAAAAATCTTAACAGCTAGCAAATAACTGATGTTAACAAAATAAACATAATGCGGCCCGATTCATAGGCCTGTCTTACCTCATCCAGATCAATGGATGTGCATTGAAGTGCATTGATGATCCTCACAAGAAATCTGCATTCAGAAAAGTTTAAAGCGGCTCAGCTTCTTAGCACATTTTATCCAAATGTTTTGCTATTATGTACAGATACAAATGGCATAATATTGAAGATACATATTGTGGTACACATATTTGTTGCAAACGTTCTCAGCTTATAGCAAGCAAATTGGTTATTCACAGCTTTGGCAGTGGGTAAATGATTCCGACACAAACAGTGTTGTATCCATTGCAGAAATGTAGTTCATAAATTGTTCATAGCTTTGATAAGGGGTATTCATACAAGGGTTTAACAGGGTGGTAGCATAGTTCATTCTCATCATGATGTTGGTCCTTGGTTGACTTCATTTGTGGTTAAAAGACATCAGTTAACAAAGTTTATAGGTGGCGGGGATTTGCAATTTTCACATTAGTTGCAAGATGTAGGGTGTGATTTTCAGGGGATGTTTTCAGTTCTTATAAACTGAAAGTGATAGAGAAACAGCATATTTGCAAAATAACACAATCGGCTCATTTCACTGCAGTTCTACACATTTCCAGAAGTGGCAAGATCTGAAACGGCTGACATTATATTTTGTCATCAAATCTTCACTGGCGATGCAGGAATTGGTAACACATACCGTTTTTGATCCACTTCCATGAAAAATATATGGTGATTCCCAACATAAAACAAATATACATATGATGGCGACTTTATCTTCCTGACTACTGAACTTTGGCATGCCAATTTATGGAGATTTTTTAGGATAAAAGCAAATTACAATTTAGCTTTCCAAAATCTCACCAATGGCAGTATTTGGCACAAATAGCTGGCATGATTTATCAACTCATAAAATGCTCAACTTAAACAAAAAATTTTAAAATGGGGCTGAGCTACTACATCACATAATTTCCTTGTTTCTTGATGATAAAAAAATAAATCGCAAAAACAAAATGCTAATGGTGATTGATGCGCATGATTGCAGTTTCCATCCTTCTTCAATACACAATTGTACAAAGCAAGCAAGACAAATGTACATGTAGCTACAAAATATTACCTACATGATGGGAAACATCGGCAATATAACATTTCATGAGCTCTTTGAAGACTTCATTTCCAATTGAAAAACGGGTTGCAAATTGCATTTCCTTTTCAAACAAAATTTATGAAGAGATGATTTTCCTTTTCACAAAAATGCATGATTTTCATTCTAAAAATTGCAACAACCGGTATAATAAATTCAGCACATGAAAACCTACTGGAAGTATGATAGAAGGCATATATTCAAAATCATATTTGTAGTTGAACACAAAAAACAGCATTTGACTCGGACCAGTCTCGCACAAAGCTGGCAACATCAAGGATGAGTGATTTATTCCGCAGAAAATGGGCAATGTTTCCACAATGTGAATGGTATCTCTAGCTATTTATCAACACGTCACTGAGGATATTGACAAAATATGACAATGTAATATGTACATGTAACATCCTATTACAGAGATGATTGAAATATATACCCACACATTTATTTTACTTTAAAATGCAAGTTCATACAATACAGAGACTAATAGTGCAATGAATGCTGTAATGTCAATTTTTTCAACATAATTCTATTTTTAAAGCAAGGTGAATACTAGTATAAAAAATCATTATGATCTGAATGAACTGATAAATATTCTGTTCAATTATTACGTCATGTCAGCATGTTGCTCTATGTTGCGTGTTTCGTACCATTTAGAGCAAGTTTTGATCAATCTTTTTTCACACATACATGAACAATGTACACTTACAGTTAAGCTTTATAAACAACGCACATTAAATTTTATAAGTAGATATTTTTGTCTATAACTATCAATTGAGAACACACGGTGTTCTCTAACACTACATACTAGAAATTTTACAGACTGTTGTCAACAACCTAGATAATAATAATTTGTAAACATCAATTTGAGTGCTCAGTATAGTTTCAATACTAAATTTTGGGGTGATCTTTTGAAGACTTGGAACAGCACCACCAAGCACCAATTACTGTTATCATATTTTGTATTTTCTAGCCATTTTCTGAAATATGGTTTAAAATATTTTGTTGTCCTTACTGGAACTCTCTCAAATTATAATTCAGTTTAAAACAAGGATGGATGTTGAAGTGTACTGCAACAATGTTTTCCTGAACATCTCCAAAACTTTTGTTGGACCTACACGTTCAACAAATTCTAACTAAATACCACAAGCAAAATGATAAACAATTCTTGCAAAGGTACTAGCCATTATTCTATGAAAACTTAAAACTGAATGAAGGAAAGACATGACAAAATCACACACAAAAAAACCCCAATTTTTGTTCTCATGAGGATGATTTTCAATCATATATTTTTTAATTTCACAGGAACTGCAAGGAATGTCATTGTTTATTTTCCTAAATTTTACTGAAATCTGCACATGTATCTTTGATTTAAATATCAATCACTATTTTTTGCCAAAACATGATCTTTTCATTAAAATATCAAATGGTAGATTTAAATGCAAAGTCGTGTTTTTTTTCTTTTAATTTTGACAAACTTGCATCCAAATATTTGAAAGCGTTTACATGATTGAAATGAAACAAATTTTAAAATCGGTTTCATAGAAGTCCTATGAAATGACACCGTTACATATTCTCTGACGATAATGCCAAAAAATTGACTTACAAAGATCGTAAAGGCTTTCTAGGACACATGGTACACTGAATCCACATTCTGCAGGATTGGTTATGAGTTAAAATTTGAGTTGAAGTACTTTCTAAAAATGCAAAAAAATCAAGTAATAAGTGTCATAGTAACTTAAAACTTTCAATTTGTGAGTGTGGCTAGTGCCTTTTTAAGAAATTCGCTTTCTTCAAATTGCAAACTCTTCGACAAATTTCAAATTTGATTGTCTTCAAGCCACCTAGGCCTATCATTTCATATGGTGTTCAGGAAAAACAAGATAATCTCAAACTCAGCACAAGTCACCCATTTGTTTATTTCATTATTGTGTACATACAGTTTGTATTTTAAGACTGCACACATTTTATTCATAAAAATTGAATGGCAAAATTGACCTAAATATCATTCTATAGATCTAGGCTACAATCCAGATGTAAGTTGTTGATTTTGAATTGATTATAACAGGCAGTCACTATCTGTTCATTCAAACACATACAAATGCAAGGTTATCCTCCACAAAAAAGCACATCCTCAGTTGACTGTTGTTGCTTCCATTTCCAACAATTAAGTGCTTTCCCTCGACACAATCCAAGGATGACACTCCATTTGAAAACACAAGCAGATGGTAAACATTCATTCCTTTCAATCTGGCATGAATAGTTTGTGTAAAATTTTGTGCAATTCTTGCCTCTTGTTTGTTTATTTTTCCTTATAAGTGCAAGCAGAGGCAATAATACCAGGGTTACCGTAAGTAAACACAGGCCTCAACATACACGTCGTGAGTACATGGCTATGACCAGGAGTGACAATTTCAAGCACACAAAATCAGTAAGTTCAAAATTAAATTTATTAAAACAAGAAAAGAAACAAAAGTAATCAATCAAACGTGCTGATCCTATGCAAAGTAATGATATCATGATAGTAATTGCACACAATACAATATGAGTTTTGCTTCTTCAAAATTTGGCATTTTGAATGAAAGTTATCTTTTGTTGGACAACAAAAATGTGCTGTTGAAGTTCACATTAACATTCATTGTATCATATCATAGTCTATGGACCTCATGAGTGCGTACGTGAAGCGTTCGCTTGCGAGGACTATAATTGTATCAGGAACATTATCATTTCGGCCCATGATTGACTGGAATCATTTCTGTTTATAATGAACAAGTTCCTTGAAGTTGTCACATAACAGTCACATTTAATGGCCTACTTGAGGTACTCACCAAATCTGATATTGATTATTATTGATTACAGTACTAGTAGATTGGAAAGAGGGGAGACAAAAGGACTTGTTCACAAAACAAGAGGCAAATATTGATTAGGTCTGACACTTTATATAAACACATGTATAAACAATGTAGGGTGTAAGGGCTGATCCATAATTTTTTAAAGAGCTATCAAATATTTGGTGAAACAATTTTTGTTGTCCAATCATTCAAATGTATTTTCTAACAATAACAGAGGCTTGATGGAATGATGTTATCAATAAAAATGCTCATTGTTCATCATTTTTATGTGATACCAAATTGTTGGTGATTTTCATTTACAAGCCCTGTTAATTATATTTTACAAAGAAAATAATTGAACATTTCAACAACAAAGACTTCTTGAACCAAATATTTGGCAGTTTAATAAAAAGAATGGTGTAGCCTTTATATCAACAGTTATCTCGATTGTTATTTATAAAAAGGGACAAGCTATTCAAGCCAGATATTGGAATTTTGATGACATTTTGATTCTTGGGTGGAACACTTTTATCCAGAAGTTGTAAATGCTGCTCCACGCACAACAATCACTACTAAATGATCTTCCTTTGATGGCTCAGGTCCTAGGCTATTAGCATAATTCAAAAGATGTTTCTGCGAAAAATCACATGGTGGAAAAGCATGTAACACTCCAGCATCGGTGTCTTTTGGTCCTGCTACTGGCAGGCTGACTACACCAGCAGCTTGTTTTTGTTGTAAATAAGAAACCAAGTTGCGCAGAGCTCGAGACTGAGTTCCACCAGGAGCTGGTTCTGGCATATCCTCCCCTGGCACTGGTAGAGCAAGTAATAAACAATGTCCAGTGGATCCTGCACCAGAAATACGTTTTCCAACTTCTTCTAGCTTTGGTTGATCTAAGCGCAAACGCTGCGTTATACGCAATATTCCATCATCATCAAATTTTCCATGTGGCAAAAGACAATCCGCAAGACTGGCATCACCGCCAATCTGGTACATTCGAGTAGCAAAGGCACTGTTCTTTAAAACCACATAGCCTTGCCATGCAAGGTCCAGATGTTTCACAAGGTCAGCAAGCGATTCTGCCTCATTCATCAAAATTTCTTTGCGTCCATCCTTTGGTAAACGTCTTCTTTGGTCAATTTCACCCTCATCAGCTTCACTGCTGGAGCGGTGACGTTTATGATATTCTGGAGAGGAGTCACGATTTCCAACAGAGCTACGTTCTGGTGATTCAAAACTCCTGTCAGAACGAGCACGATCTTGATTAGCACTAGGCGACCTACGACGTTTGAACGGTCTAGTTCTCTCAGGGGTTCTTTCACTAAAATCACTTCCAGGAGATCCACCTCGTTTTCCACGTCTGCGATCTCCAGAATTGTTCCTACGATTCCAATCATCTTGAAATCTACCATTATCTCCACGCCATTGTCCACGATCTCCATCAGAATTATCTTGACCAGCCCACTGATCACGATATTGTGCAGGTGGTGAACGTCCACCATCAAAATTACGATCAAAATTTCCTCTTTGACCTTGAAATCCTCCACTTCCTGCACCAAAAGGTGACTTATTTGGTGTATCTGGTTCAGCAAAATCCACTCGCAAACGTCGTTCTGTTCCTCCTAAAGGAAATCCACGCATATTACTTGCAGCAACTTGAGCAGCATCCAAGGTTTCATATTGAACATATGCAAACGTTTCTCCTTTCACATAATCAATTTTGCGAATAGCTCCAAATCGGTCAAATTCTCGTTCCAAAACACCTAAAGATACCCATGGTCCAAGCCCACCAACCCAAAGTCGGGAAGTTGGGGAGATCTTACCATAACCTGTTTTACATTGGTTTCTTCCTATGTACTGACCAGACATTGCTACCATGGCCTTGTGTGCCATGTCTAAATTTACAAACTTAACAAATGCAAATGGATTACCCTGATTTTTCGGGGGGTACTTTATGTCAATATCCTCAATGACACCATAGCGCTCGAATGAACGCTTAATTTCAGTGTCAGCAATACCATCCTCTAAATTACCCACAAACACTGTGCGTGTTGCTTTTGAGTCATCCTCTGGCAAGAGCATTAATTCCCGTTCTCTATCATGCTGCTCTCTAAAATTATCATTTCCATATTGCCTTCTATCATTACTATAAAAATTCCTCTCTCTTCCAGGGTTATCACGTCCCATTCCTCCTTGCTGTGAACGACGACCTCCACCCATATTATTCTGTTGCATTCCTCTACCACCATAACCCATATTATCAGGACTTTGATTCCTTGGAATATTTTTCTTACTTTTAAACACACAATCAACACGAATAGATTTGGCAAACAATGTAATTCTATCACCTTTGGCCATTTTAGCATCACGGGCATGTTCATGAGCACGAAAATTTGCAAATGCTGTTCTCTCATCATTTGGCCCACTGTATGTAATACGAATATTCACATCCCCAAATTTCTTGAATTCATGAAAGAGGGCATCCTTGATTGCGATGTCCGCAACATGCGATGGAAATCCAGTGAGTCGCAAACTTGTGTAGGTTTTGTTTTCATACCTGTCATACCCGCCACGAAAATCATTATTATAAGGTCTACCACCATCTCTATCGTCCATACCACCGCCACGACCCCCTCGGCCGCCACGCATACCACCGAAGCGTCTTCCGCCGTCTCTTTCCCGTCTGTCATCCCTTTCCATACTGCGAGATGCTCGACCAAATTTGCTACCACCCCTACCTTCATAACGATCATTTCCTGGACTCATTCTCTCCCTTGATCCTGATCGAATCATATCAGGACTACCTCTAGTCCGTCTTCCGGAATCTCTGCCTGATTGACGTTTCATTTTGCCGTCTTAATGCTGTGATTTAAAGTGTATTTGGTGCAATTTTGTGTACACTGCTGGTTCTACATCGACAACATACAAGCCGCCATATTGGAATCTTGGACTGATTGACCTTCAACAAGAATATCAGTACGCTGGATTACGGAAAGCTATGTATGACATCCTATAAAAAATAATTCTGCATTTAAAACCACTGTTTTTTTAAATTTCGTTTTTATCTTTTTAATCATTTTTTTTTCAAATTGTGTACTAGTTCATTCTCATACTTTTATGATATTACGCATACGGTAAAATACCTGGCATATGGACCTGGCAGTTCTATTACCAACATTTTACTGTATAAAAATAATCATAGTTTTCACGGTATTTCACTGTAAAACGCTTATTATTTTATGACTTTGAAAAAATGGGTGAAATGATACCCTTATCTTTTTAGAACCTAGAAAGCAATATTGAGGAACACATTTATCAAATTTTTGATTTTTTTTTCTTAGTGTTTGAGATATTGTCAAAAATTGGTCCAAAAATGTAAAAAATCCCACCGCTGCCACCATTTTTTTCCAAAATGACACTTTTGACCTTTTTATCTTATTTTATTATATTGTTTCCCTTTTCTTTCTCTTTTTCCTTTTCCCTTCTCTTTATTGTCCCCTTTTTCTCTACCTTTCCCTTCTTTTTCCTTCTTTCCCCCCTTTTATTTTTCCCTGGTACGTGAAATTTCCCCTTGAGAGCCTAACCCAGTACCCAGTTGATACGCCAGTGAGTGAGTTAAGCCCATGATATACAAGTAAAACGCAGCTAGTGTGTGGTTTGATTTTAGACGCTTCTAAGACACTAACCAGACGCTAGCTAGTTAAAATAATTTCAACTTTAGCGTAAGAAACCCAAGCATAAGAAACATGAGCTATCAAGAGAGACTTAAAGAGACTGGTTTATACAGCCTGGAACAGAGAAGAATAAGAGGAGATCTTATAGAAACATTCAAGATAGTACAAGGGCTAGAAGGAGTCAGCAAGTCAACCTTATTTGAGACTAACCCTACAGCAGAGAGAAGTCGAGGGCATAGATTCAAGTTATACAAAGCAGGGTTGAAAAAAGGTCTCAATTGCCGAAGTAACTTCTTCTCTGTCAGAATCATTAGTATTTGGAACAACCTACCCTCTTGGGTCGTTGAGGTCAAAACAATAAATCAATTCAAAAGCCAACTTGACAAATTCTGGAAAGAATCAGGATATGGGATCATAGAGGCTTAAGCCTATTAATTAGCCCATCAAACCTAAGTGTAAGTGTAAGTGTCTTCGTTAGCGTCTAGCTAGACGCTAGCTGCGTCTTGCTAGTATATCATGGGCTTGACACGCCACATTTATTATTCTGAGTACTCTTTGAGCCCAAACGAAACCAAAGATAGAAAGAGTCTTATAAATAGACTGACGTCATAATATTTTGCATTTTGAGAACAAAAACTGAGTGAATAGAATCGATGGTCTGATTTTTGAGTGAACGTATGTCTATTGTGTTAATACGTGATCAGTGGAACCAATATTGACACGATCATTTGTTTGGAATCAGATCTCACGTGCATGTATAGAGAACCAGAACGAGGAATAGAAATACGTGAAAACAAATAGCCCAGTTAAGTTGTACATGCAGATATAGAAGTATATAATCCAGAGTGTAAGTTGGGTCTTATTATCGGAACGAGTTTTGTTTACGTCAATTTGGATATATGATTTACATCAGCATTTTCTGAAGATATGTATACGGATCAGTTCAAGGCTTGCCGCGAGGATGATGGTGACAATGAACACTTCGGCTGTTGGTGTCTACCACGTTTCTTTAAGCGGTAAAAATACTTTCTTACACTCTTAAAAAGAAAGGATCAAATTGATCCGATAAAGTATCAAATATGAGCTTACCATTTTCCGGATCAATTTTGATCCAAATTCTCTTCAAATTTGATCCTTTTCGGATCGGATCAAAAAAGAGTGTGTTTGATCCGAAAAGGATCAAATTTGAGGAGAATTTGGATCAAAATTGATCCGGAAAAGGGTAAGCTCATATATA
>JXSR01S062212.1:0-12905 GCA_000969725.1 Ophiothrix spiculata | reverse complement strand
GAAATTTTGAGTGCTTTTTCACATTCTAGTGATAAGATGTTTAACCCTTTGAACCCTGGCCATTCCATGTGTATCTGTACCGCTGACTCGACCAACCCAAAAGTTAAAAAACACAATATAACCCCTAAAATTATTTTGATTTTGATTTTCCTTGCTTTACTTTTTCAGTTTACAGTAGTCACATGTTTCTATAAACCTTGAAGTATGCAACAAGAAACCAGACTCTTGTTTCAAGATCCATAGCATATCCCTGTATTCTACAACATTGTGAACTGATGATTTTGCATGTGTAAGAGACTATTAATGATTGATTAGGATTGATTGAGACCAAATCAATGCGTATTAATATTTTTTACATGAATTGTTCATGATTTTGGTATTATTTTTGGCTATTTTTGTTGCTAACACATGGTTTACAAACATGATGATAAATTCATTTGAATATTCAGCTAGCTTTGGTATGTTGTTTTGATTTGAGAAATATGGACTAATTTACTTCCCCGTATGGTCATATTGGTTTATGTGCGTTAATTGGCTGCCTGTTGCATACTTCATGATGTACACAGGCATGGTTATGGCTTTTTGTAATTTTGCCTGAAAATGTGAATTTCCTAATACTTTTGTACAGTGAAGAACCAAGCATTCCATGTGTATCTGTACCGCTGACTCGGGCCAACCCAAAAGTTAAAAAACACAATATAACCCCTAAAATTACTTTGATTTTGATTTTCCTTGCTTTACTTTTTCAGTTTACAGTAGTCTGAATAGTTCCAATAACCAGCATTCACAAAAGAGTACTATTTATGTCGACCAACATATTTGACATTTAAGTTGTGGTCTATTGGCTAAGCCACATTTTTTGAAAATTTTGATCAAATTGACAAAAATATTACAAATTTTTCACCTCTGTCGAGTAAATAAGACCAAATGACCCATCAACCATGGGTTCAAAGCTTCATTGGTGTCTTCTGATATAGATAAGATCATTGAAAATTGTAACTACCGATGCCTATTGACAGACACATCAAGTTTCTGACATGTGACCTAAAAGCCGGTAACCGGCTCATCAGGTATACGGTACATGTACACGTGAGCGGGTATACCGGCTCGTCGGGTTCAAAGGGTTATTGAATATAACATAAGGCAGCTATTGCAAATATGACTTTCTTGCAATCATATGAAGAAATATAATCCACTTACTTGGTAGCACAGCATTAGGTGATGCAGCGGTTGTTTTAGGCTTGATTATACCAGCAGCAGCGGCGGCAGCAGCAAGGGTCTCTTTAATAGTCCGTGTGGGTGGTTTGGGTGATGGGATCTCGTCACCTAGCTTCATTGGCATGAATTGACCAGTGGATGCTTTGGATGAGGAGTTGGACACTATAGACATGGTCATCATGTGCCGAACATCTTCTGCTTGAGGTCTTGGAAGCAGAGTACGCTATGTACAAAATAATGCAATACATTAGTAATAAGATTATACCTTTTATATTATATATATATGTGATGACTCACCCCGAAAAGGGGGACTCTGCGACAGAGAACTTTTCAAGATACAGGTGAAAATAGGCAGCAAAAAATAAAGAAAATAATAAGGATTTCCAGTAGATTGTCTGTTGCAAAATTTGATTGCCTTGATCAATTTCAACAAGGTGTCATTTTAAAGCTTAGAAAATTCTGCAACAGATGAAATGAAAAAATCAAAATTGATATCATCTTCAAAGTCCCCCCTTTCGGGGTGAGCCATCATGTATGGTCTTTCCTGTCTCAATTAAATACAAAAAATAACCATTCATTATGTTGCAGTCAGGAAATTGTCACAATAGGTTTGCTTCAATTAGGGTTGCTGCCTTGAGGCCAAAAATCAATGCACTATACTTTGATCAAAACTAAATAGGTGGGCCAATTTTTGATGTGATTTGATACAAATAAGCGAGTGCGTAGCTTAACACAACACAACTACAGAACACGCAGATTGTGTTGTATGTGTGACTTGCCCATCGCTATCCATGGTGCGCGCATGAGTGGGATTAGCTTTACTTGCAGATAAAGAAAAATCTCACAATTCCTGCCTATATGGTGATGATCAAAGTATAAGATTATAAGGTCAATAAAACAATTGAGATGAAGCATTGTGACGATGGATGTAAAGCAGGGTTACTACACTTTTTCACTTTTCCAAGAAGAATTCAAGGACTTTCAAGGACTTTTCCCCTTATCAGCGACGGCCAGCGGAATATGTGTCAACAAATAAAATAAATTTGTTTTCACTCATTTTTGGATAAAAATAATTGCATGATAAATTCTTTTGACATATTAATTTTTAACTTTTTTTGACATTCAAAAAAATTCCAGGATTTTTTTTGACAAAGTCAGTTTTTCAAGGATTTTCAAGGCCTGGAAATTGCAAAATAAAATTCAATGACTTTCAAGCAATTGTACTTACCCTGTAAAGCATCTGTAGCAGGGCTCAAATTCTATTAATATCTACTGATTTTAAGAGGTTTAGTCCAAACCTCCATGACAAGACATGAACTTCATGATGTAAATTCATATGAGTCTTGAATTCTAAATCAAAGCTCACATGTCATGTTCTTTCATTACCTGAACCACCAGTGGACGACGTCCTCTTGGTTTCCGCGCTGTCTTCCTTGGTAACTGCCAGTCAGCATTTCTCTGTAACATAAAGTTTGAGAAGGTTAAAAGCATATTCACTTGGCTAAGCAAAAACTCAAGTCCAATTATATTAAATGTTTAGTCTGTTTGTTTATTTATCAAGGTTTATTTCCAAACAATTGATTCCAAACTCTTGAATCTGTAAAACTCACTATTTAGTCATTACATTCAAATCGGATGTTTTCGAATTAAACCAGTAAAATCAATAGTCATGGGGCACTTCGCTTCAATAATTGATGAAAAACATTATGATGAAAAAAGCCCCCTCCCCTTCAAAAAAAAATCCAACAACATTTGCATTATTAAACATACTTGGATTGATTCCAACTGTGCTCTGAAGAGCTCCGCTTCTCGTCCTGCAGCTGTCGCTCCAGCCGGAGTTGGAGTAATCCGCCTTGGTGCAACTAACTGCCTTGGTGCAACTGGCTTTGGTGCTAAGAACACGGACTTGTCGCTCCTCGGTTGGGGTCTATCAGGCACCCCTCTAGCTTCACATGCCTTCGCAATGGCCGCTGCAGCCGTAGCCGGAGACACGATGATTGGTGCATTGGGTCTAGCAGATTTAGGAGTGCTTGCAGAGCTCCTACCTCTACCAGAGCTTCCCCGACCAGACACTGGACTTTTGCCGTGATTGTTGGAGCTTGATTTGGATGGAGTTGTTTCAGAAGTCTTTGGAGGGAGGCCTGATCGTGTGGGTGAAGTCGCTACACCAACTGACACCATCTAGAGTTAATACGTTTAAGAAACATGTCTATTATTAGTCAATCAATATAAGATACAAACTAGAAGTACCTAGGTTCTGCTATGAAGTTCTCAGTTGTCCTGCCAATTTTATGCATAAAATGTAAACTGTCTGTGGACCACGTGCTTAGCTTCAAAATTGAATTTTATAAGCCAATATATGCGAATAAGCTCATTAATATGCACATATAGCCGATCGAACCAAAAATACAAAGAAGTTCATTAATATGCCTAAATACAGTCAACAGCTTGCACGGGTAATACATATCCCCACCGCTACCCACATAATCTAGTGCTATAAAATCAGATTTTGCCTTCCAATCACGGCTTTCCTTTTTGTTAATAAGCCATCAATATGTGTAAATACCGACAACAGTCTACCAGGTTAATACATGTCCCTACCACTACCACACACCAAGTGACATCAAAATCAGGATTTGCCTTCAAATCAAAGTTAACCTTTTTGTTAACTGCCAAATGAGAACAAATGTGCAAACAAGTTCATTAACCCTAACTCCAAAACGCTTAAAAACAATCTAAGTCTGAATATGTCATACAAAAATTTCCAGTTTCCCCTGGGATTCGAACCCCCGACCTCTCGTATCAAGATCCAATGTCCAGCTATGGCAAGCCACCAAGTATGGCCTTTGGACTCTGCGAATTTCTTGGATTTTTTCTTGTTGGATTTTGTTGGATGGTGACGTGTTAAGGTTATGGTAGCATGTCTGCTATGCATTTTTACACCTTCATAACCGTAACTCCAAACGCTTAAAAACTATCTTAGTCCGAATACGTCATACATGAATTTCCAGTTTCCCCTGGGATTCGAACCCCAACCTCTCACATCCTGATCCAATGTACACACTTGGTGGCAAGCCATCAAGTATGGCCTGCCATGGCAGCACTTTCGTGCCCATCTGTATCCCCGTCTATGACGTATTTGGACTTAGGCGAATTTATTGATTTTTGATTGTTAGATTTTGTTGGATGGTGACGTGTTAGGGTTAATATGCATAAACACCAACAGTTTGCACAAGTAATACATGATCCTACCACTACCCATATATGAAGTACCAGCAAAATCGGCCTACATCTTCAGATGAAAGTTTACCCTTGTGTTCGTTTTGGAATAACCTATTCCATCCTGATCTGAACTTCTGCCAGAGGCAACATCAAATTCTAAACCACGTCAAGCACCAGTTACCAGTTTCCATCTGCATGCAACTGCTTTTGTTAAACAAGTCAATCAAGTGGGTGCTCCAAAACTGCTGAGCCAGTGCTTATTTAAAATCATTTTTTCACTTAGAGGGACTGGCCTAGATTCTTCCCACGATTTTTTTACCTAGGAACACTTTTTTCACACCACTTTTTAGAGCCCGTGTAAGAAATTAAAGTAGGTAGAGGATTGCAATTGTTTCCAAGTAAAAAATATGTAGTTTGAAACTTAAAAAGATCTTGTTTCAACTCCAGTGAAGGTCAAACAAATTATTTTTGATGAAATTGTTTCTTTTTTAATTTGTATTAAATTATATCTAGGAGCTTTGTTTGATCTTTTATCTGGTAAATCCATCGCAAATTGCAAATTAATTCTTTCTCAATTTGAGCCATTTGTGTGTGAATATTTTACATTTTTGATTTTTTAAGCTTTATTTAGAGCATTTCCATACGGTTTTAATTCTAGGTGGAATTTAGGCTAGTCCCTTTAAACAAAGTCAATCAACTATGTTCTGGAACTGCCAAGCCAGTGTTTTGTTGTACCTCATTTTTCACTTACCAGTTTGGGCTTAACTATTTCAGTAAATTCTGTCTTTGCAAGCTGGGCTAATCTATCCACAAGTTTAGGCTTGTTACTTCCCGTTGACGATTCAAAAGAGTAGGTCAATCTCACCACTTTTGGCATCCCAAGCTGTAGAGATAAATACAAATATTTTATATATGGTATTAAATGCAAAATGAAATTCCTCTGACTGAGATCAAAATAAGCCTGTTGCAGAGAGCTAAGCAAAAAATCTTAATTCCAAAATTTGAGCCAAATTAGACAAATGGTTTTTGAAATGTTGCTGTTTAAAGTTGTATTTGTATTCTATTGTTTTTGTCAATATATTGATGAAGTTAATGATGAAAACTTGCGAAATGTGCTGTATGATTTACCTGCCCATCTAATTTGCATATTTGCAAATAAATTAGCTTTTTGTATCATGCTTATTAATTATGCAAATATGCAAATTAGATGGGCGGGTAATATGTTAATGTTTTAGGCCATAGATGCACATTGGCCAAGTGTTATGCCCAAATTATGTAAAATAAAAATAGTATGAAGGTTTATTCATGAGATATTGGTAAAATATTGGCAAATATATGAATATTAATGAGCACATATTGTAAATGTTGCTCATTAACTTTATCAATATATTGGCAAAAATTATAGGAAACAAAGATCATGCATATCTTGACAACCATATATCCAATTTCCTTCAAACAAAAACCATTTTGCTCAGTGTTTTAAGCTTAACTTGTTCAATGTAATCAAGTGCTTCTAATTCAGTTTCTAATTTCCAGAAACATTCTTTCGAAGCACCTTAATCAATGCTGCATATGCCAATCTAAAATACAGTTTAATAATTAGATTTGCTGTCTGTAAGGCACAAATTTATACTTGATGCTTACAAATTGGCGCATGTAGATCAAGTTTTTAAAATGTATCTGCAATCAAATCGAGGGTTGAGCGCAACAAGGCCAGATCTGGGTATCAACAATCACAAGATCAAAGTATGATGTAATTGATCAGTTTCTTTTTTCTTTCCAGATGAATGATTAATATTAAGATCATGCGGTCTACAACTTTTTTGACCTTGGGATTACTGTTATGCAGATATGGCCTTGGTGCGCTCAACCCTCAAAATAAGTTACAACTGTATACCCAGTCCATTGACAATAAGTTAAGATGTTTATGGTTTTACCAAGAGATTAAATTCCATATCCAATATCATGATACTTACCATCAGAAAGACATCTGTGATCCCTAAGTTGCCGACGTTATCTTTGGTAACCCCTTCCTTGATCCTCACATCCTTTGGTAGCTGAGGTACAGGGCTGGCCTTCTCCTCAACATTCTCAGTCCCATTATTTTCACTGTCTTTACCTGCCTCCTCATCTTTTTCTCCCTTACAATTATTGCCGTTTCCCGTTTCTGCCTTCTCCGATTCCTCTTCAGCTTTCCTCCTGTGATTTGACACCTCAATGCGAGTGTGATCCATTTGATTAACTGGCACTGAAAAATCCTCAGTCATTTCAGGTAATGGGGTAAAGTCAGTTGGAGGCAAGGTTAGATTGAACCATTCTCGGGGCTGAATGGTAGTAAAATCATTCTCAAGAGGACCAAAATTGTCCATTATTCCGTTTTGTTCAAGTTGTTCACTACTAGCTGTTGTGTCAATTTGTACAGGACTTCTGACACTTTCTGTACATTTCTTTTCCTGTTTTACTTCATTGTTTGCTACTTGCTTGCTAGAAGAGGTTTCATTCTCAACAGGGCTGACATGTTTACTTGTAGCTCCCTCATTTTGAACAGGGCTGGCATTCCTGTCACTAGTTCCTGTTCCTTTAATAGCTCCTCGTTTTTTCTTTGAAACTTGTTTAGCAACAGGAGCAATGACCTGGCCAGGGTAAAATGGAAATCTGTCTTTATAATGGATATACAATCCTGTGAGTTGATCAAATGGCGTGACTTCTGCATTTTCCAAAGTTCGGAGTTTCACTTGGGGAAGGTTTTCGCTAGGGTTTACAGAAGATTTCATGGACTGAAGCTGCAAAGTTTTGTCAAGGATATCACATGGATAGGGCAGAATGTAAGATTCAATGTTTATATAATTTTCAAATCGATAAAACAAATCTTTACATTTATACAAATATAAATGAAAGTAAAAATCATGTCTGCTTCAATGCTTGGATTGAATGACTGATTGTTCTTAAGCTATTCATTATGGTTAACACACAGTATCAAACCTTTAGCTGATAATATTGTGTGGTTTTTTTTCAGTTATATTGTGATACATTATTTATAAAATATCAAATAAAAAGCTCATGATAACAATGAGCAGATGGCCTTATCTAACAAGATGACAGCATTGAAGATTTTGTAACACTGCTTTCTCAATTTTGAACTATAGAGGGCACTCTCGTTTTCTTAGTCCATGTATAAGTAATGTATTCTCACACAATTTTAGGCTGGAAGCAAAAAACGTCACGATATTTCAGGTTTTGTTGATTGTTCGCAGATTTCTTTAATCAAATTCAGTCAAATATTTTAACAAATAGTAAAAGTATGTAGCGCATGATTTTGAACAATCCTTTAGATGGTTATGCTTAAACTACATACCGTATTGTTTCTATTAATCGCCCATTCTCTATTAAACGCCCACCACAAAAATGTTTAAAGTGTTAAAAAACGTTCAATTTTGTAGCATTTTCGTGGATCATTAAGCTTTAACCAACAATCACTAGTAACAGGAAACGGTACTAATGAGATCGCGATCCCGGAAATGATGAAAAATTGTCAGTACTTCAGGGTTATCGGGGCCATAAACAGTAAGTTGCCGTAATTGTTAAGCTTACTTAGCGATTTTGTGCAAATTTTGATGTTGAAAATTGGTCTCTAATAATCGCCCACCCCTCATGAAATGCTGTCGCCCAGTGGGCAATTATTAGGAACAATACGGTACCTAGAATTTGGCAAATATTACAATGTATTTTGACCATATTATATAATACTGAAAATACTGACAATGAGTAAAGTCAGCATCTGGTAGTTTCAGTTGACAAAGATAGAGATGATTACAGAGTCTCCCTAAACTTCCTTAACATGATCCTGCTATAATAAAGGATACCAGTTTAATCCTGTGAGGAGTCCATTTTTCTGATAACATATTGAGGAGACTTCCAAGCTCTTTACGTAGTGGCACCACCATCCTAAACAGGAACAAATAAAGGTACACAATGTAAGGTACATTTTTATGTTGAGTGCATCAAGGCATTTACTGCAGAACAAGTCGTCGTGTGAGTGCAAGAAAGTTGTATCTGCAATGGCTGCCCTAAGTTATATTTATTTAAAACCTGGTCAAAAGAATGTGAAAAATCCCTCAAAATGTTCCCGTCTTATGTCAGTGGTTTTTGAAATGGTTCTATTGTCACCTGAAGAACCATTTCAAGAACCACTGACCCAAGACTTGAAATCATGCAGTGTGCAATCCACATTTATGATGTAAGGCAGCTATTGCAGTTATGACTTTCTTGCACTCACATGACGAAGTGTAGTGCTGACTATTTGTCGCCACAATAACAGTTCACCTGTTTTGAACCAGCAAACCTGTTTATTAAGAAGATGAAGAAGCACCCTATGAGAAATCCAAGCAACCATGACAGCAGCAGGAGAATGGAATCATCTCACTGCAACAGGAATTACTTGGCAAAAGTTATTTACTGCTTCTTTAACAATGTCTGCCTTTCTTCATTATTTCCGTGAGATTTTCTACACAAACAAATTCAGTGGTAACTTTATTTTCCCGCTGTGATTCTGATCAACAAACTATTGTTTGTATGTCAATGCAAAAAGTTAAGCATTGGTGTGAACCAGGTGTGCTTTGGATATGAATAGGTTTTGATCAGGTTCCATTCACATATACCACTAAAAGAATTTATGACCATATCTGGAAAAAACGGCAACCTACTATATTTAATACGCATCATACTCCTGAGCACATGTTACTGGTACCTGGGTGCATCAGAATGTTGAATTTTAAATTTACAGGGTGTATCACTTGTATTATGTTGGGTGAAATATTAATTGAAAGATATTAGTTTTTGTTTTGGTGAACTAAAGCTAAACAAATTGCAAGAAACTAGTTTTATGATTAAAACTGACTTAGTGGCATAATAAATTAGGTTCAGCATTGATATGGTATGATAAAATTATCATCCGCTACTGTCATACCGCCTGGATATGACACTTAGTGGTCGATCATTTCTCATACCATACCTCCGCTTCACCCAAGAACTTATAACTTGCATAACACAAGAATGTTAGCCACCCAATCAGCATCTATTTTTCATGTAGACTTTACCAGATATGCAGAAGCTGCGCTCATACTGTACTCAGGATGCATACGGTGGCATATCCATGCATTGCATTCATTTGTTTGAGTCCACAGCAACTAGATAATGAAAGTCGAGGAGGCAGACACAACATCCCTCTCATTTGGTCTTTTCTCTGATTTCTTTTATTTCACCTCTTACCTGACTCTTGGGTTGTGTGCAACCCCCTGTACAGTAGTCCATGCTGCATTATCTTTGGGAGTCAATTCCACCATCACCCTTGCTGGAAGTTTATGCGGTTTTTCTACATCTTCCTCTGCAAAAAATATGAAGTTTTCGAATTAAATTTTAACGTTAATTAACATATTTTCAAATTTTAGCTATTTACTATTTATCTTGTATACTATAAATATAAAATTAATTTGGCAAATCATATTTCTAAAAAAGAAATCACTAGCTTGTTTAGGCTTTTGCCAAGGAAACCCAACTTGGTACTAATACCAAGTAAGCTAAAGGAAGCTTATCTTCAACAGAGCTCCAAGATGTTTTTTAAATTCAGTTTTGAATGCAGGAGGAAGACCGGAGTACATTCTGCTGTAAATGGCTTTGTCAGTTCTATTAGAATTTCCTCTTTATGATTGGAGTCAATCTAGCAAGTAGAATTTCCTCTTTATGATTGGAGTCAATCTTTTTATTGAGCATTTCAGTGCTTTCCCCACCTCCATGTTTCCGCAATTTCCTAAAAATTATGAAAAAATACTAAAATTCAGTTTTAGATTAAATTTCAGTAAGTTGCAACTACAAATGTACCACTTACCATCTCTGGCTTTGAGTTGTTTCAATGCTTTGCATGCTGGTGTACGTAGTCTCTGATTTCGCTGCTGATGCCGGATTGTGGTTGACCTATATACAAGAAAAATAATGATATGGAATTAGTATTACTTTATTTAAACTTTCCCTTCTTCATTATTATTCATAGCTGACTTCATACAAATGCAGTAGGACAATAAGCAATTAAAATGACATGTCACCAATCACATCATAAGGTTCAGTCCATGCAGGCAGTGTTACTACAATGCCTCATCAACAAATTAGAGAATAAAAGATGGCGATTTATTGTTTTGCCTGTCATCTATCGTCTCATAATTCATAATGGATGGGCGTACATTGCTTTGAGTAATGGGCTGCGGGGGCACCCATTACTCAAAATAATGTACGCCCATCCATTATGAGACGAGAGATGACAGGCAAAACAATAAATCGCCATCTTTTATTCTCATTCTTAGTCACAAATTTCAATCATTTATAAACCAAAAAACGATGTAAATTATTGCCAAAAACTTATATAAACGTTATCATTGGAAAAACATACACCCCTCTTCAAACATGAAATATTCCAAACCCAGTAAAGCTGTTCGCGCCGGATGTGTGCGTATACCTGCATCGCGCCGTGATTTTGAACGCGCGGATCTACTACATTTCACGCTGAACGCACTGTCATCTATCGTCTATGGCAAAAATTCCTTATTAGGAAGTGAAATCGCACTCAGTGAATAAGAATTAATAATAATAATAATAATAACTGGGTTTTGTATAGCGATTTGTCATTGAAATCAAACCGCTCATGATTCGCTGTGGGTTAGATCGTCACATTCATTTCACTTCATTTAGTGGCAGCCTTTTTTATTTAAATCAACAAGCAATAGCTACTACCTTGGCTATATCTTACCCCTTGTAGTCCTGCTATCGATTACCCCCTTGATCTTCTTACGAAGCTCGCCATAATTTATGAGTGCATAAAGCTCATTGGCCGTCTTGTCTTGATCTGTAACGAAAAATAACAGCTGAAATTAATTATATTAATTTCTTCAATAAATACAATAGTAACTAGAACTGAACTGTCCCTGAAGTGACAGAGACCCTGCCAATTTCCATTTTTATGTGTGGAATAAATATGTCACCTAGTACTTGGAAATTAAAAATTAGACGTTTGACCCCCAGGAAAAGGTCGGACAACAGGGTCACTATTGACACTTTTGATCTCTTGTCCAAGACAAACAATGTGACACATTAACCTTTGAATTCTGACAAAGTCAAGAATTTGACCTTTCTTTTGACCTTTGACCCTGAACGAAAAGTAGGACAACAAGGTCACCATTGACACTTTTGATCGCTGATTCAAGGCAAACAATTTGACAACTTAAACTTTGAAATTGGACAAAGTTGAAAATTTGACCTTTCTTTTGACCTTTGACCCCCAACAAAAGGTCTGATGACGGGGTCACCATTGATACTTTTGATCGCTGGGCCAAGACGAACAATTTGAAACCTTAACATTTGAAATCGGACACAGTTGGTAATTTGACCTTTCTTTTGACCTTTGACCCCAAAGTAAGGGTCGGACGATAAGGTCACCATGGACACTTTTGATCGTTGGTCCAAGACGAACAATTTGACACCTCAAACGTCAAAATTGGACAAAGTTGAACATTTTGCCTTTCCATTGACCTTTCTTTTGACCTTTGACCCCCAATGAAGGGTCGGGTGATGGGGTCACCATGGACACTTTTGATCGTTGGTTCAAGACGAACAATTTGACACCTCAAACGTTGAAATCGTACGAAGATGAAAATTTGACCTTTTTTATTTGACCTCTGTGACCCCATATGACCCCAGGTATTTTTTTCATCCAATAACTTTTGTGGACAATGTCAATACACCTCAAACGTTGAAATCGTACGAAGATGAAAATTTGACCTTTTTTATTTGACCTCTGTGACCCCATATGACCCCAGGTATTTTTTTCATCCAATAACTTTTGTGGACAATGTCAATAGGTTTCTTGTCCCAAAATTTCAGGAACATACCATGTAATGTACATGAGTTGAAACTTTTATCGTGAAAATCAAGTTTTTGACCCCGTGACCCCTACGTGACCTTTGAGGGGTCAGGGGTCGGGTGACATAAATGGGAGGTGACCCTGGTCCCTTTGCCTAAGTTTGATATAAAATTGGATGGATTGAGCATGATACAAAAAGATATTGGTCGAGCTATGAGTTTTACGAAATATCGTGCGAGACGCGCGTCGAGCTCGATAATTCTAAAACTCATAGCGAGACCAATATCTTTGAGCATCATGCGAAAAAATCCATCCAATTTTATCATTATTATGTTCAAAATCGTGACATTTTGTTTCTGACCGATATCCCTGTCCGATTTTTTTGAAAATCGGTCAGCTCAGAACATAACAATGATGAAAATCGGTCATTGTATGCCAGAGTTATGAGACATCAAAGTGTTGCCAGAAGAAGAAGAAAGAAAGAACTAGAACTGAACTGTCCCTGAAGTGACAGAGACCCTGCCAATTTCCATTTTTATGTGTGGAATAAATATGTCAC
>JXSR01S062201.1:62857-73462 GCA_000969725.1 Ophiothrix spiculata | reverse complement strand
GAATTTGTACCATGTTAAACCATGAAGAGGTGTCGATCGTAGGAAAGCCTACTAGTCAAAGTTCTACCAGTAAAAATGGCAACGCTGACAAAGCAGCTGATGGCATCACGGACACCAACTTCTATCGTGGATCGTGCACTCAAACAGGTAAGTATAGACCATATCTATAATTGACATTTTAAAGAAAATCAATGGAGAATTTGAAAACACCTGAACTACTGTAACAGCCTGTTGCCTCACTTTGTTCAGTTAACAAGGATGGTATAAGTACCATGGTCTACATGGTATGACCTTTTCTTGCTGAATATGTCCTTGAGTATTTGAAACGGCACTGTAAATAGGAAATGCAAGATATTCTTAGAAATGTGAATGGAACGCTTGGGCATTTGACTTTCCAACCTATATATTTTATTTCACAATAGTATCCCAAAAAACATTATCGGTTAAGAAAGTTCACCAGTCAATAAGTTTTACAGAGCATTTACTATTGAAAACACTGATGACAAAAATGTTTGACGTCACCTGATGAATATGCAGATTCTTTTATTCCTGTGGAAATCCCCAGTGTTTTGTGGATGAATAATGTTTAGCCAGGTATGATTCATATTATGTCAGTGGATGGCAGAGATACTGTTATATTTAGGAGTTGGAATATCATATTTCTGATATTATTATTTGGCAATTGATCTGCAATTGGATTACAATAATGATTTTGGTGTCTAAAATGTTGATAGAAATGTTTTGAAACTTCTAGAAAGACTGTTTAAAATTGCTCAATATGCAGTTGCATTTTTACTTCATTTTTATTGCACCACATTTTCGTATGGTCTCAGATTGGGCATAATTTATTTGAACAGGTAATGTCGCGGATAGGGTATCCATTACGACAGATATGGTAGTTTTCGGTCTCCTATAGGAAAAAATTTAACCCATGTTAGTCTCACATAGAATCACCTTCGGAACACCGTGTACGCAGATAGTTGCAAGGACACAAAGTACCCCACACACATACACCCACCCCACACACCCCCACATACACTCACACACAGACTGAGAACGGCGCTCGGTAATCGATTAAGTGCTGTTACCACCTCTGCTTATGTCACTGGTATTTTATCTGATCTATTTCAGACAATTGGCAAGAAATTGGACCATGGTGGAAGGTCGACTTATTGGAAGAACAGTGTATTACTCGTGTTGTCATAGTAAATAGAGCGGATTGTTGCCGTAAGTACACATAATTTCTCTATTCCTGATGCAAAAATTATGATATTTTGGGGGAAATCGGGGATGACTGTTAACTTTCCGTGGTTTAGAGCATCCAACAATATTGGTAGATTATAAAAATTGACAAATACTAAAATACAAATATGAAAGTGACGTACCAGTTTTATATCGGCTTTCAAAATGTAGAGGGAATAAATGATACATTGAAAAATAGTGATCTTACGGTGTAAAAGGCGATAAAATTTGGTCATGGTCATTCAGAGTTATTCGTTGTAAAGAATGATAAAATGGCGTCATTCAGTGCCAATTTTGGAATAAAATAAGCCTAATTTGACATTTTAGAAGTCATTGATCTTCAAATGTTGTAAGCGAAGGACATACAATCGACAAATTGAGCAAAAAAGAAAACAATTCAGTGTAGGTTCTCGAAAAGCAGGGCGATTGATGAGAGACCATATAAAGAGGGTTATAAGGTTGGGCTACAAACAAATAGGAGGTCATTCAGTGACAGCTAAGTAAAAAAGGGGGTTATTGGATGAGAGCGCAGCGACAAAGAGGGGTCTATCGATAAAAGCATGATGCGAGCCAATGTATGGGAGTACGAAATAGTGAACAGGTTGCAATGTTTTCTGTCAATGCTTCCACAGACGATCGACTTGTAGATACTATTGTTCGTGTTGGTCTCAACAACGACACGTCATTGAATTCTCAATGTGGAAATCCCGTTTCATCCGATCAAGCACAACCGGGAGCTTGGATTAAGATTAATTGCACTCAGCCACTGTGTGGTCGGTATGTGAGCATTCACGGCGGTGAGGAAATAAAGAAGGCTATTCTGTCGCTGTGCGAAGTAAAAGTATTTGCTACGGAATGTCCAGAAACTTGCAGATTGCATCACGGTCCTATTGGTGAGTGAAGCACTGATTTCGTTTGTCGTTAAGTATGCAACAATGCATGTAGCTGCAGACGATCGTACTTTTAAGAATATATTTAAAACACAAGACAACAGCAGACCAGTTTAAGACAAATAATTCCGTAAGTTTTTTTACAACGTTCATGCATTTGCATGCCGATTTGAACCATGAACGAACCAAAGTGATGGACAACCATGAGACTTAATACTTAACGTCAAACACTTGTATCGTTATCAGGAGTTTCGGTAACCAAACCTGATTTCCTTTAATTGATCGTACAAAATGGTGTCTATGTCTGTAATCTTTTAAATATGTGGAACAAAACCTTAATTTCGCAAAACATTGCTCGTAATGCCAAGGTCCCAGGTTCGAATCCTGGGTGGTCAGTGATTTTTTTCGCTGACTGTCATTTATGTAGTGTGGTTACTCAGTTTAAAATTCATATCCAAACATTGCTAGTGAGAGCACTGAATCCTGGCCACATTTTAAAGATAAAGACATCATACTCTACACTATATTTTTAGATGGTAACTTTGTTCGATTGATTGATGGTGAACATGAATGGGAAGGAAGGGTGGAAATCTATCATCGCAGAGAATGGCGATCTGTGTGCGGTATTGGATGGGACATGGTGGATGCCAACGTGGTTTGCAGAGAGCTCGGCTTTCTCAGTGCCACCAATGCATTACAATCATCTCAATACGGGACTGGACAAGAACCCATATGGCTTAGTAATGTCTTCTGTACTGGCGAGGAGGACTCTTTGTCGCAGTGTCACCATGATGGGTGGGGTAACGGTAGTTGCCCAGATCGGTCTCGAGCAGCGATTATGTCTTGTGGACTCCCGTCAGTTCGTAAGTTTCAAAATGTGAAGACATCATTATATGCATATCAATAAATGTAGCGTAGTTAAACAACAACTTGTAGTGGAAGAAGCTCCGAGATTGAAAACGTCTTGTTTTAAATCTCGTTATCATGAGCTTGAACTGTTTACTTCAGTGGTGTGGTAAAACCATTTGTATAGAATGCACATACTCACGTAAATAAAAATATTTATCACCTGTACACGTCTTGCAAATTTCTATATTAGTAAAGCCTTACTTATACTTAGATTTAGTAACTGCCCTTTTTATGCCCGTATTTGCACCATATTTCAATAATTATTGGTCAAAACATTCTGTGTTTTGTTTCTCCTTGTCCTTAGGGTGTTTATTGCCACATCACTGTCTATTCATTCATTGTATATCAGTGTCCGTGTTCATTGTATTTTTTACTCCAAAAATCCTTGTTTAGGGTATCTGTGACAAAATATCAGGAATCCTAGCTCAGAGTACAGACTTGACATTAAATATGGAATATATTTATTATGTTGGTTTCCTTCTTGAATAATCCGCCATATCTCGGTATGTACCAATTTCAGAGACTTGTGCTTTCTCATGCTTGTAACTAAACTTATAAACCTCAAATCAAGGGCACTTTAAAGTTCACTGATGTGACACAGAGACGATGGGAAACTTGAAGGCGCAAATAACTCTGAAAATTAGGTCCGAAGCCGTGCACAGTAATATTATACATAGGAAACTGAATTTGCCATAATTCCTTCCGTACGTTACCTAGAGATGTGAAACTTTACAGGGTTGATTAACACAATGTTAGTGATAATTTCTGATAAATCAATATTTACTCTGTTCTCATTGAGAAGCGTACAACGTCATGAATCTCCATGGCATTCTCTCCATTTGTGATTGGAGAGTTCTTTGGGGTATCTCAGCCAAAGCACCAAACACAGCCCAATAAAAACCCCTCATCTCGATTGATTAATATAATATGCTGTTAATTAAAGGTGTTTCTTAACCCAGATGTTCTCAATAGGATTAGTATCCGAAGATCTTACCGGACAAGGCAAGAACTCAACACCCGGATCTTCCAGGAAAGTCCGGACTGTACGTGCACGACGGACATGAGTGTTGTCATAGTGGGGCACAAAATTGTTTACAAAGATGCCTCTAGCCAATGACACTATCAAGGCTTCTAGAATGCATCTGTACTGGTGCTGATGGAGGCTGCCTTCCGAAGTGATCAGAGCCGATTTTCCACCTGCATGTGAAAACCCCCAGAAGACAATGTTACCTTCTTCTGAATGAATTGTTAATAGCATGTGCGCTTCAGGATAACCCAACTATGAAAATCTTCTACTCTCATGCGTTCATCTTGGAAGTATATTTCAAATTTAGCCTAAGCACTGGAGACAACGTTATCTCATTGATGGGACACAAAAATGGAAAAGATCTGTGGCCCAGTCAAAGCACGCTGTGAAAGTTTTTTAGTCAAGATATTTTTGTCCAGTGGTTTTCTAACACGATCGCCAGTTTGAATCAAGCGAGAAATCACAAATGTTCTTAATACGAGCTTATTTTATGAAAGATCATGGTGTTGGATACTTGTCATTTTTGGTAAGATCTTCAGATATGAACTCTATCGAGGACTTCTCGGCTGAAGTAACACATCGAAGAACAACAAGTTGCATCAAACCACCAATGTACAGGAATTACTTTAGGCTGTGCTTGATATTTAGGCTGAGATATCCGTATTAACTCTCCAATTAAGAATGGAATGTCCGCATGGAGAGTCAAGGCCCTCTACGCTTCTTATGAATGACATAGCAAAAAGTGACTGGTCATAATTTATAACCAACAATATGTAAAACAACCCTCTGAAATTTCAAGTGTCCAGGTAATGCATTGACGAAACTATGGCAAATTTAATTTTCTTAATTCCGTATTATTGTATACGAGTTTGGACCCAATTTCGAGAGGTTTTTATGCTTTCAAGTTCCCCATTGTCGCTGTATCACCTAAATATGCACAGAAGAGGTATTGGTGTAAAGTTAACATGTATAGTTACAAATTTGAAGAAAAACACCTTTCTGGAGTTGTCATTATATACTGAGATATGGCGGATTATTCAAGATGGAAACCGACAGAAAAAAATATATTCCATATTTAATGTCAAGCCTGTATATTTAGATAGTCAATTCATGCACATGATTTCAAGTTCCACAGAGGAGTGCCCCGCCACCCCCACCACGGGGGGGGGGTTCAAGATAGATACAATAGGCTCATAGACCATTTCTTTGCTGATCAACAACAGAGTTACATAAATAACTATTCATGGCCCATATGACAAACTACAGATAATCAAGTTCCAAATATAATGTGATTTCTTTCTGATATACAGCTGTTACCTTAGATGGCAATCATGCAACTCAGAGCAGTGTTAGCAATGGTGGGGAACCTCGATTAGCTGTTGACGGCAACGCCAATCCTGATTTTGAGTATGGATCGTGTATAAATACAGGTAAAGAGTCCTTATGAAATTGATCTTTTTGAGTTCCCGTTATATCCGATCCTGTTTGATAAAATCTAATGTTTTTTATGTTTGTCCTTGAAATTTTGAAATATGCTCATACATCTATTGCAATTGTTTTGAAATTTTAATAATAAAGACCCTTGTTCTAAAAGATCCTTAGGGGTATAGGTCTACCCTCCCTCGAGATTATTACTTAGAGATGAATATTTCTAACTTTCCAAAATAGTCAGTGAGGTAGCCGCAGTTTCAATATTAGGGGGTAACGACCGGCAACCGACATATGTGACTAAAAATGTAGACCCATTTTTTTTTCAATGTAGCTTTTGAAAACCGACAAGCAAAAAATGGTCTCACAGTCACATGCGCACAGACGACTATATTTGCATTCTATGTATTGTTTTTTTGGCTATAAAGTCAATTTTGCGACGATGTTTGTAGTTTTTCTGACAAATTGGTTAAAATAATACTCAAAACTAATGTCGTTCAAGGTAAAAAACTTTTCTTCGACTTCAAATTTCCGACAGTGGTTCAATTTTTTCGACAGGTGACCTCTTCCGACCGACAAATGAAATATTGGGGGATGGGGCGGCGCAGCACCCCCTCTGGCTACACCACTGCAAATAGTTATTATACTATCATTTGATATGCTTAAAAATTACAAATCGTCAATTCATTTTGGTTGCCGTGGTAATCACGCAGAACCTCGAATTGTCTAAAGATGAGAATAAACGTAACGCGAAAATGACATTTTACAGGCTTAATATTTGGAGGAAGGGTTCATCAGTGGGATAGTACAAAGCAAACAACGAATAGACTATAACGTAATTTAAAAAAAAAATCAGGGGCGTTTATTAGAGTGGAGCGTTTATTAAAGCCAACATAGTTCGATTTATAGACCCCTTGTTTTTTTCGGGTGACACAAACCAACATGAGGGATATAACTACCAAGTCCAGTGATCTAGAAAGCCACTTTAAATTTACTACCTATCCCGAAAAGAGGTTCGGGAGGGGCGATCAGTTTGCTATGCGCTCAGTCTGCTATAGAACTCAGGCTTTCTAGTAAAGTGATATGATGTGATAGTGGATTATATTTTGGATAGTAACATGGAAAATATTAAGGACATAGGATCGGGCTAAGCCAACACGGTATACTCTACTTTATTTTTTTTTCAGCTGAGGAGGAGAGACCAGATATTCCAGCGTGGTGGGGTGTCGATTTTGATACTGTTCGGTGTGTGGCGCGTGTCGATATACGAAACAGGCAAGATTGTTGCAGTAAGTCTTTCAAAGTGCATTCAGAAGTGCATTTGAAAACAAAATGAGGCAATTAATGGCATACATATATAAAACCATCACAAACAATGGCAAGCAACAATTCACCGCTGTTTGATAACCATTAAATAGTGTTCATTTTTAGCTAAATGCACATTTATTGGTGGTGCTATTTATCTAAATCAAGGTTCTGTGTTTTAAGTATAGTTTTGACATTTGACACATTGATATCATGATATGGTAAAAGATGCCGAAAATAAATTTTATGTATGTTAATTTCACATACTAAGTATTTAATTTATGTAATAGGGCCTATGCATATAATTCATTTTTAAAAATGAATAGCACTACCAATAATGAAATCTTGAAATCTCAAATAATGGACATTTAAGGATCTGCATTTCTTGTAACAGTGCTATTTATCAAAAAAAAAAACTACATGCACACATCAAACAGCAGTGAATTGACGACAAAAATGTCTTTTTAAAGTCGATTTTAATAAAGCCACAATCGGATCTTCAATAGTTTTTCAATATACATTTATATTTTTTACGTTACATGGTATTTGATTATACCATATATATTGAGAGGAAAATACATGTTTGTCATACAACTTGTACACACCGTTACATTAATTAAAGAAAATTGTGACTCTAAACAAATTTCTTTATGAACTTGTAAATTAAAGGGACTAGCCTAGATTCCACTTAGAATTAAAAACGTATGGAAATGTTTAATTAAAGCTTAAAAGTGTAGTAATATCAAAAAAAGTACAAACATTTACACAGAAATGGCTCAAATTGAGAGATAACTAATTTGCAATATATCATTCTTTAATGGTGGTGTGACTATCTTGTGTTTTCTGAATCCTTAATTTGTACCTCAAATCTGGATTAACCAGATAAAAAATCAAACAAAGCTCTTAGAGATAATTTAATACATATTAAAAGAGACACATATTTCACCAAAAATAATTTGTTTACCCATCATGTGTGTAGAAACAAAATCTTTTTAAATTTTGAAACTAGAAACACTGTTTTCACATCTTTTTTGTCGCCAGCGAAAAAAATTAAAGCAGGTAAAGAATTGCAATTTTCTCCAATATTCCTCAAAATCATGGAAAAACTACTTGTAGGTTATATTACTATAAAGATGTTCTACCGATTCATTAAAAAAAATATGTAGGTAAAAAATTAGTGGGAAGAATCTAGGCCAGTCCCTTTAATTACACCGAAACAAAACGCAGAGGTTGCACAGCTCTGCACAAAAAGATTGAGATAGTGTATACGAGGCTCATTCAAAAAGTTCTACCTGTTGTATCATAACTTTTGCTCCATTAAGGTAGCTACTTGAAAATTGGCACAAACATAGCTAAGAATGTCATCTATAGTGAAAAAAAACCTATCAATGCCTTTTCTAGATTTTTGAAGGTGATCTGGAAACCACAGCAAGGTTTGGTACACCGGTATGCAACATTGTTAAAGGCATAACCAAGGTGTCTCAAGTGAATTGAAAAAGCCATAATATAGCAATGTAATAATGCTATACAGTGAACCTTTTATAAAACACAAGAATGAACATACAATGATATGGGATGCTTACAAAACCTGACCTCCAGGACCTGACCCAAACTGAAAATAATGGTCATTCACAAGCACAACAATAATAGGAACAAATAGTCCCTGCAGCAATATTATTAAAATCACAAAAAAGACACAGTTTACGAATAAATTGACCTTGATAAAAGCAGATGTAAAATGGTGTCATTATTAAGCTTTATTTTAATACATTTTCATAGTAGATCGCAAGGGGAAGTATATTATAAAGTTAATTTGTTTTTCACATAAAAACGAACTGGGGAAAAGTCACGATATAGAGAAACACACTAATTTGCTGGTATTAGTAACCTGAGAGGGTACAAGGCATCCTTTCAAACATTGGGATTCTGGGTAATTTCTATATACCAGTATCAAGCTAAATGCTATTTTTTTCAATAATGGCGACCGCCCAGAACCACTGATTCCGGGCTGACAGCCCTTGGTTGAATTTTGAAGCGGTCCCGTAAGAAAACATATCTGCTAATATACTGGCTTTTATTAACCCTCGTCCACCTAAGGGTGCCCCCCCCCCCTTAACGGATTGTCGCCGATTGCCCCAAAACAAAGTGACCCCTGGCATCTAAATAATTGTTTTTACATCCTCTGCAGTCATTTTGATGAAAAAAGTCGCATAAGGTGGGGGGCAGGGTAAGCCGTCAAAGTCCGTGGGTAGGGGGCGGGCAACCATCCCCACACCCCCAGTCATATTATAGAAGTGACCATTTTGAAAAATAACTGCATGCTAAGAAGCTTTTATACTTACAGGACATGTAAGAACTACCATTTCCTTTATTCATTAGCAAAAAAAACCCGATAAAATCCGATATTTAGAACTTTTATAGCGAGTTTGTGAGTTTTTGTCAATTTTCGCCGAAGTATTTTATGACGTCATAATTACGTAACGCCTTGGCCAATTTCCATGATTATGGTATCAATGGAAAGAGGAGACCCTACCCTATACTATGGTATAAAACAATCACACTTTTGGCACGTAAATTTCATTTTCACAGGGCTTATGTGACGACGTAATAGAAAATAGCTTAGGTGGACGAGGGTTAATCCGACACTGGCAAAATATGAAAATCACTGCTATGATGATAAAACGATATATTATGGAACTCTCAATTTTTAAAAAGTAATTGAATCAAATTTAATGTGTCATACATCATTTTTAATCAGGTGATTATTTAGCGAATTCAATCGTCTTAGTTGGTAACTCCAATGACTTCAATAGCGACGATCTGTGGACATGTGGTCAACCTGTAAGCGAAAGACAAGCCCAGCCAGGACATTGGGTCACAGTGTCATGCGATGTCCCCATTATGGGAAGGTTAGTGGTGAATATGCATGGTGAATTTATCAGTATTGGCAGTTTAAGCTATGTTTGTCTCGCCTGAAAATTTTTCAGAAAGAGACATGCCATTCCTTAAAACTGTCCGCCGTCCGCATTTCTTGTTCGGAGCAAATCTCAAAAAATATGCCCTATGTTGATGATATTTGGTGAGTAGGTAGGGACGCTGAATTGGTGCTGCGTACAATTTGAACGCAAACTATGCATTTTAAAGTACCTAATTTTCATAATTTATGCGTATTTTTTAATAAAAACTTCCGTTTCATTGTCAATTTATTACTTTTTATTAACAGTTGAGCTTTAAAGTGTTGCATAAATACCGTATCCACTCGTCCAATTCAACTACTCATTTTCTTAATTTGATCACGTTACAGTTGAGCGCTTTCATACTAGTTTGCCAAAAATTGTTAAAATAATTTAAATGAAGTGTCGGTCATAGAGTATGACTATTTGTCAAACTTTTGGAAACAGGGATTGTGTTAATTTAAGGAGATTGTCAGGTGGAAAATAGTTGAATTAGACGAGTGAATAGGGTAATTCAATAGTTATTCGTCATTTACAACCTTTTAAAGTTATTTCGATGGTTCACAACAAAAAGTTAATAAATATCAATTTATATCATCCATATTGTCGTACGCAGAAAGTACTAACACATTACTATATTATGTGTAAGTCTACGTCTAAAACGGGTCATGAAGCCTAGTCAAACAATTTCGTTTTTCCCGCAAAAATCAACTCTTTGATATCAACTTTATGTCGACACATATGTCGACGTCGACATGCGACATGTCAACATGGAAAAACAGTCTCGACAGAAACCTTAATGATTAGATCGGGTCATTCCAGAAAACATTTTCCCTTCCTCTATTTTCCA
>JXSR01S062201.1:0-10797 GCA_000969725.1 Ophiothrix spiculata | reverse complement strand
GTCTTCAAAAGTCAAGATTTCTAAATTGTAGGTTTCAGTGACAGTGCTTGAGGGTGCAGGAAAGTTCAGGATATAATTACTTGCACATTAGCTCACGTTACACTTTTTTTGTGACAATCTTCTTGTTGAGCATTTATATTTTTTATGAAAGAAGCAACAGTATTCTAATAACACAATTTATTCAAAAAACAAAACAAAACACGCTATCACCAACAGTGATTTCCAAGTTCAATTTAGTGTAAAAATTGCTCAATTCATAATAATACTCTGTCATTAATTTTGGAAAACCAAATCCAGTTAATCAGTATTGAAATCACAAATCACAAAATGGGACTTTGAAAGAAGAATCCCTAATTAAGGAACTCAACTAATTAATTAATCTGTACATGTATTTCATTGTTATTATTTTACAAATAAAGCCCTTGACCTGCAGTGATTTAATACACACATTTATCGTATTTTGTCACATGTGTTTCCAAACAATATTATTGCACATGAGGTGTGCAACTGGTGGGAACGAATCAATATTAAAATCGTTGTTTTAATTTTGGACATGTTTTTAATTGTCATAGACAGTATACTAGCAATAGAACTAATGTTACTTGATTTAATTAACACGTTAATGTTTTACTGAAAAAATGATAACCAAGTGTGGTTTGATCAAGAAACTTGAAATATCTTATCTAAATCAAGTGTTTAGAAGGCCAATTCTCCCTCTTTAAAAATACCGTTACTTTGAAAAAAAAATTGAATAAAGGATGATTAAATAAAGACAAAACTAAGAAATTTGGAGGGAATTTTGTGTATCTTGCCACCATGTTTCTTTAGGAAGTTAAAACATTTTTCCAAGTATTCCTAGCTGCAATTTAGGGTCATAATTGTGTATAGGGCCCCTTCATTCAACCGGCGATAGTCTACTGGTTCTGGCCAGTTTTGGAGCAGGCATCCACCGGTTGAGTTTTGAAGTAGTCCCTAGAAGACGTCATTTTGTAGCAAATCTCCTTTAATTTCAGTCAAAGAAATAGTTGTGGCACAAGCAATTTTAATAGCATTGTACCATATTTTAAACTTCAGTTTTCAAAGTCACAGATCAGACGAGCAAACAAAACCTCTGGAGCGTGCATTGTAGAACATGATGATATATCTTGGAAAAAATAAAATCTGTTACTTCAATTTATATACACTTTTGCAATCAAGTGGCAATTAAGAGCTATGGCTTCTGAATCAATGTTTGTACTAATTATCCTTATTTAACAAGCTCGGAATACATTATATTGTGAATATTTAATAGTCTTGAAATTCTAAAAATATTGTAATTGAAAGTGATGATTAAATAAGATTATGCACAAATAACATTTGATGATTCATATTTCTGTTGTATTATGAAAGTTAATGACATTCTGTATACACAAGGGAAGGCAGTTGATTGCCTTTGTTCAATGCTTTCAAAACAGAAGCTCAAAAATTGGCGGTGTTAGATAGTAAAAAGATAAATATGGCACAAAGCTTTTTGCTGATTTTGTGTTCAAAGATAATGATACCAATTTTAACAATTTTAAATATAACAATTTCCCTGTTTGAATAAACCTGTAGTGATTTACCGCAAATAGACCCTGATAAAAGTAGCATTACAACATAACAACTATGTCAGACAAGTGTTTAATAATTCAGGCAAAATTCACATACAGTCACATTAAAACAAGTTGATATTTTTTGAATTTTTTAAATATTTTTTTTTTTGAAATTTGATTAAATGTGAACAAGTATTTCACTAGTATGAGAGTTGAAAGGAAATTTCCATAGTCTGTCTCATGTAAGTTAAACTCTGTATTTCTCAAAACTGCATGTGACAGCCTTCCAAATGAACATGGACTATTAGAAGTAAATGAAACTATCCCATTCTATTACAATCAATTAGTCTGTTGACTTGAAGATGACTCAGTTGTTTAATGTGGGTTGTTGACCCTTGATTTGTTTTATTTGCTTGTAAACCATTTATTTACCCTATTTATTCATCTGCATGGATAATGTATCTAGAGTACACAAACAACATGTTTGATGTACAAATGTACTGTACCTAATGTGAATGTAAATTTGAACATATTACCCAATCTGTAATTTTGTCGTTATTCATGTTAATATTTCACATGAATGAGTCTAACATTGGTTCTTGGTTACAATCGAGGGGATAATTACACAATCAGTGACTTCCATTTGAAATTTGCAGGGGCTCTATTGAAAGCTCTCCTGAAATTCTTTAGGGGAACAATTATGGCAGCTATCAAGAAATTTAGATGTTAATACCAATACCATTATACAAGGTGTTCTATGGATTAAGCTCTCATAAAGCATTTGAGGGGAGCAGGGTGGCTCAGTAGAGCTCACTCCCCTCATACGGAAGTCCCTGCATAATTGTTAATTTGATATCTGTGGCCCAACATTGCAATATGACAAGATCTCTTGAAATCATTTTTATGATAACCAAGAGTGCCACATTTTTGCAATTTCATATTTTGTTTTGATACACTTCAATTTCATTTCAAATCAATCCAGTGAAAATGTGGCATTTCTTCAAAATGGATACCACATTAATTAATTAATGTAATGGGATGACAAAAGGTGCTCGAGTATAGTAGATTTGGCCCTGTTTCTTTGATCTCCTTTCCCACAGTCTCAACTGGGCTAAATCTCTCATCCCCAGTAGTATTCATTCATCCTGTAATAAATGAAATAAGTTTGATCATCTTTGGTCAAATTATCTTTGACACTGAGTTTCTTTGCCTCATGATTTCTATTCCATTGCATATTTGCTGTGACAACAGTTTGAATGTTGTATTTGCAGACCTCTTTACATTGTTTTGACAACAATAAAGAGGAGGACAAATTACTTATTGCAACCACTATTGCTGAAGTGTTATGCAAAGAACTGGCTTGATAAAACAACCATTTTAAATCAAAGCTGTGAAAGAGTCGCAGAAACCTTGTTGAAATTTGTAAATGCAGATCTGTTGAATGAAAAAAACATTTCCAACGATTTTTTTCCTCAAATTGGAAAGACAGGGGTGTGATTTGCCCAGATTTGTGTTGATTTCCAGACTTTTTGTAACATATCCCTGGATGTTTTCATGAGTAACTCACTAGCAAACTGGTCACACACAAACTGGAAAAAATCATGATAACGGAATTTTAATCTGAAACTGCCTCTGAAATGATGTTTCCTGCAATATTTGATATGTACAAACCCTCTGACTTGGACCCCATCCATAAAGAAGCCCCGCTCGCATTGGTCGCTTCCCTTTAATACATTCTTCCGAGATTTTTTAAAAAACCTCTAATCACAGCCCTGGGAAAGAGCATGGCAAAGTAATTTTGTTGGTGGTTTTTAGTGCTCTATGTCCATGAATTAAAAAATAAATAAATACTGGGGAATTATATAGAGCACTTTGCCTCTCAGATTTTGTAATTCCACATGGCCTGTGCACATTTTACCATGTTTACAAGTGTTTGTTGACCACTGTGGCCCAAGTAAGCTCCATTCCACACCAAACATCATTTCAGGTTCTATGACAGCCTCTTCTGGCGTTGAACCTTAATCAGCCCACATCATGCACCATCGCTGCCCGGATCAGCTCCACACGGGTTTCCACAAGACCATTTGCAGTTAGTTCCGTACGGGTTTCCACAAGACAATTTGCATTTAGTTCCTTGTCTAAGGGAATTTCAAGCACATTTAACATTTGGCACCAGTGGGGGTTCGAACTCGGGAAGTGAGCGCCTTACAGTTTGAGCTAACTTGACTGCTTGACTGTATTTCAAAAATGCTCTACAGATCATCATTTGCTGACCATATATTCCAGTCTCTACATTATTTTAGGTTTACCAGCTGTAACAGAGAACCTTCATCAGCTTCCCACATTTTAAGGATCAGCTCCCCAAATTTAGTTTGGGTGACTATGAGACAATTAGCAGTTTGTCCAATGCTTATGGTGCTCATCAAATGTTAGACCTTCCATACCCCATGTTCTATATTACTGGTGAGCACTTTTCCGATTGAGCAAGCTAAAGGGCTAAATAGCTCTTGGACCTCCACGCTACCTTCACCTTACCGTACCCCAGTACCATCCCTTTGGCCTTAATGCTGTTTTGTGATTACAATTATTTTTAAAATATAGAGATAATTTATTAAATATTGTATGTGACAATATATCATCTCTTCATTTCATTAACATTTCGATTTTGCAGATGTGCCCTTTGGCCTAAATGCAAATTTGTGATATTAAACAATTAAAAAAAATGTTATTATTTTAAGTGACAATATCATTGTCTTCATTCAATGAGCATTTTGATTTTGCAAATGCACAAATACTGAAAAATCACACTTGTAATAAACATTTACTTTCAACATATATACCAGAAATTAAACTTTAAATTTAATTGCTGGAAGGGCTTTTGATAAGCTTTCCATTATCTTTTAGAATATTTTACAAGCCTTCAAATGTAAATACACTCTGTAGATACCATGCAGTAAGCCCGGGCAGTAAGTCAGCGTCTATTTTTGGATTACCCGCACACTTGTACCCAAGTCCAATCAATCAATATTTTTTTGCTGCGTTAGTCATAACAAGTCAGAGCTGAATCAGTTGCATCCGAAACCATGGCGATGCATCTGTACCAATAACCGGTGATCACTGCTTGAAGGATTATATAACAGTCATCCAAGTTTATGGCGCGTTGATTCATCTGAAATCGTTTCCAGGTAAAACATAATACTAAATTATTTCTGATTTGCCAAAAGAGTCTTTGCAGTTAACGTTGTTTACGTAGTGTTTTTCTTCTTGTAAAAGTGCCGCACATATTTATTACCGGGTACTATGATATTTATTCAGGCCATTGCTATAACAGACACTAAGTAAGTACTACTATACTAACATCAGGGTTGAAGTGAGTTCATTTACTCCGAAGTTATTATTTTTTTATTTCACTAGAAACACAAATCCGCAATTCTTTGATTGGCCTTTTAAAGATAATGGTCCAATTTTCAGCAATGAACTTTTGTTTTTATTAAAAATCATGCCATATCAAAATAAATTTTCAGCAGTTAGATTTTGATTTTGTTAAGTTTAAGATCAGTGAGAAGTCTATTCCATGCAGTTTTTCTGCTCATTTTGCGCAAAAGTTAAAATTTATACAGGTACATACTACTTAATTGTACTCAACTTTAGGGCACAGTTAACCCCTCATTTTCTGAAATATTTTATGCTTTGTAACTCAGCAACCGATAAGTAAATCCATATAAAAGTATACATTTCTAGATGTGGATTTTCACGTAGAAAATGATGGTTAGGTCAGTTTTGGACCAAAATGTATGATTTTGGACCAAGTTCCAAAATACCCATGTTCTTGGACCATTATTTGTAAACAACCTAACTAAATTTTGAACAAATAAAAATTGGACCTCGAATGCTTTTTAGAATCTAGAAACACATGTCTAGGAATGCATTTCTCAAATTTTTGATTTTTGTCTTACTTTTTGAAATATTGCCAAAAATAGGTCCAAAATAGGCCCAAAATGATTTTTTGGTCATTTTTAAGCCTATTTTGGGCAATATTTCAAAAAGGAAGGTAAAAATCAAAAATTTGAGAAATGCATTCCTAGACATGTGTTTCTAGATTCTAAAAAGCATTCAAGGTCCAACTTTTATTTTTTCAAAATTAAGTTAGGTTGTTTACAAATTAATGGTCCAAGAACAAGGGTTTTTTGGACCTTGGTCCAAAATCGTACATTTTGGTCCAAAACTGGCCTAACCATCATCTTCTACATGAAAATCCACATCTAGAAATGTATACTTTTATATGGATTTACTTATCGGTTGCTGAGTTACAAAGCGTAAAAAATTCCGTAAATGAGGGGTTAACTGTGCCCTTAACTGTTCAATTATCACATTTTGTGACAGTTAGAACAAGATTTGTTAGTAAAAATGTTGGGATGATATCCAGAAATATCTTGTTTCTACATTTACTGAATGTTGTGTTCGCGTTTGTGTTGATCATGCTTGTGATATACTTTACGCTAACAAGGTTAGCCAACTGAAAAACTAACCTGCTAAGAATTTGTGAGAAAACATCATATCTTAAGATATAGGTCAGCTTAGACACGGATACAAACATCTGCTTAGAAGGAAATGGGAAAATTGATTTGTCAGTATATGGGACACTAATCTGTGGCCCAAGTAAGCTCCATTCCACACCAAACATCTAAACCATTTATTTACCCTATTTATTCATCTGCATGGATAATGTATCTAGAGTACACAAACAACATGTTTGATGTACAAATGTACTGTACCTAATAAAAATCATATTCAACAGCCTGACCTACTTTTATTGCATACTGACCAACAACTAAAATTTAAGAACATAAGTGAATTAATTTGATATTCCTACCGACCTAAATGGTCAAAAGCGTTACTTCAGCGACAGCAATTTTGTATGTAAATTTAATAGGAAGGTATCTGTGATGTTATTAACCCTATACACGTTTTCACACTTCTTCATTTAGAAATTGTTTCCGCAGAACTCTGTATACGGTATTTAAAATGTGTGATTTCTCCTTCAAGGGCCTCTCACACCCTGATCCAATGTTCATACAACAAAGCACTGCTGCAGCAACAATTTTGTGCAAACTCTGGTTTAGTACTTATTTAGACTTTTTAAAGTGATATTCTTGTTAATTTTCTGGAAATTAGATATTGTTAGATTTAGTGGTGTTAAAGTAGATGTAAGTTATTCCTTTAAAATGTTTAGGCTATATAATGCTTTTTGTTTTTCTGCATTAAATTCTGCTGAATTTGTCCAAAATAGTAAATACCTAGAATAAATCAAGGGGATTTTTGGTGGGGGCTCTTACTGACAAATGGTATACGGGGTGCTCAAAGGTTTTGGATACCTCCAGCATGCAAGAGTGTTTGTTAGAAATGGAGGAGTTCATGCCATATCACATCAGAGCTAACTTGACTGAAAAAGTGGTGTTTTTTTGCCTCTTGAATTGGTGTCTAGGAAAGGATTGGTAGCCCAGATGGGTACTCAAAATTTTTAACGAAAAAGTGGTGGTTTTTTGCCTCTTGAATTGAAAGGATGGTAGCACGGAGGAGTACTCAATATTTTTTTGGTAGGTATGTGATGTCCGCCATGTCCAACGTAGGGTCTTATGGAACTGATTTTTGGTCAAAATTAGGGTCTATTGAACTGATATTCTCCCGAATTGAGGTCTCAGGAACTGCTTTTTTCCCATAAAACAAACAACTTTTAGAGCTGAAAATCTTTCAAAATTAGGTTGAAAACATGATAAAACACTTTATGAGTCATTTTCATTGAAAATGGGGTCTTCTGAACTGAAGTAATCTTGAAATGAGCATCTTGTAGTTTATTCAGAGTCTGTCGATATGCATCGCACGACGTCCATCGACGCGCAGTCTCTTACACGTGCTATTCCTTGTGCATAGTGCATGTGAAGATTGCGCGTCAATGGGCATCGATCGATGCATATGGACAAGACTCTGAATAAACCATTAGGGAGCAGAAGAGGAGACTTGAAAGGGGGAGTCTTTGAGGGCGGCACATACCTGTACCTACCTAGTTACCCCCCCCCCCTCAACACTACTATTATGATTGGCTCTTTTCCTAACTTCCCATTTTGTCTTTTGACTATCATACATTTGCAATGTTTACCGTCCACATTTTGGAGACAGCTTGAAGTGCCACCTAAGCACATTTCTTATTATGCTCTTTATTTGAACAGGCCTTGAATATGTCATAGCAGTTAAATATTGAAGTATTGTTACAGTTAATTTGATCTAGCTTGATGTAAAATATTATGACAGGATTGCTAAAAGTATCTACTTAATTATATTCAGTTCAATTTTATATATTATGAGAAAGTGAAAACAAGTAAGATCTAAGAGAATAGTGATTACTAAGGCCAAAAAAAAAAAGAACTCTGTCTCAGCTTCCTTAGGCCAAAAACCCTTAGTGCTACACATTTTTTTTTTTTTTTAGTCAAAAAAGGCTACGCGGACTTGGAAATCTTTTTCGTTTTTAGGTCACTATTTTTTTTTTCGGCCGCGAATTTTTTTTCTTTTTTTTATCATTCGATGTAAGAAAAAAAAAAAAAAAAACTAAAATAAAAAAAGGAATGCGGTAAAATTGGAATTGTTAACCCTATGCGCGCGGGAAGCTGAGACAGAGTTCGTTTTTTCTTTGGCCTAAGTATTTTGATAAAGGAAAACAAGAAAACCTAACGTTTGAAAACACTCTTTCAAACATTAAAGTAGCCTGGGTATGAGGATCAGAAGATCTGAAAACTACATTCTCTTTGTCATCCCTATTTAAATAGTTCTTACGTTCTGAGCTTCAACTAAACAGTTTGTATTTCGTACAGATTTACTCAAAATGAGAACACACACACACACAATAAAAAAAAACGAACTCGCTTTAAAGTCAACTACCGGAGTTAATGGTTCTGTGTAGTTTATATGGATTATGTTGCGGTATTGCTGTATTATTTTGTGGTACAGCTGATTGGGGTCAAACATAGTTGAATTGGAAATGAGAGACTGAGTTGATTATTTGCCTGACTTCCATATCACAAAACCAAATGAATTTATACAAATAATAATAACAATAAGGAATACCAAATACATATAGTTGAAATAGGAATGACTCTGTGGGATTTGGTAGAATGCCAGCTAATATAGGCCTACCTAACGAAGAAAGAGTTCATACTTGTAATCATTTACACTTGTTTAGGCTTGGCGTCCAAAGACATTCGCTCGGCCGAGTGACATTCGCTTTTGATATTCGCTCTGACTTATTCGCTAAAACGGAGAGTGAATGTCGTTTTCATTGCTCGAACGTCGTTTCAGTGGATGAAAGTAAATGTCACTCGGGCCTGTTGTAGTACGTACTACTACTATGAATATTGAATAAAAAAACCAGAATATTCGGAGTGACCTTCGCTCCAATTCAATCTGAAGTGTACCGAATGTCATGAAATTCGTTGGGCAAATGTTAAGTCCTAACTTGGAGCGAAGTTTTCTTGGTAGGGTTAGTTGGGCGAATGTTCTCAGGCAAGCGAATGTCTTTGGATGCCAAGCCTTAGGGCTGTGTCTTGTACTATCATATCAGTGTCCAACAATATCCAGCCACGCAGCTCCGGATGAAGTTGTCAATGGGAGAGAAAATCTGAGGAAAGACAGAAAAGTTCAGAAGCATCTATCTATCAGTTGGTAGAGCATTTATACACCACATATGATCAAAGCTATACAATATGCTTCATGTCAGTTCCTAAATATTCAGTAGGCCTATCAAGAACAAACATTATATTGATCATCAATATGTAAGTGCAGAACCTCTTGGAGTACAAACTTCCAAGATGTGAAACCATCACAAATGACTTCATTATTATCAGACAAGTTCATTACAGCTGGAGGCATCAAGGTCAAGCTGTGTTCTAACCTTGACTAATTGGTTACCATGGTAATAAACAGAGAACAGATTTGTTGTAAACTATTAAAGGGGATGTATAGAACATGTAGACCCTTAACTAAATAAAATATTGGCAACTCTTTGACACCCAAAAAAGTCGTCTTAAGTCGACATCGAGTTCATTTTCAATTTCAAACACGACCTCGGATTAGCAGAAAGTAACTCGACTTACGTCAGTTCACACTTGTATTTTTGTCTTAGGTTTGCACATGCTACGAAGTTGAATTGAATTGAAAGGAACAAATTTAACCAAAATCAAATGAAGTAAAAAATTGTCCAATTCACATTTGAAGACCTCTCAAGCATTCAGTGGTTTTTTGATTCGGTGAGCAAAGTAAATAAATTATACCCAGCAAACCGAACAAAGGTAATGCTCGCTGGCAGCGCACGTTTATACATTGAAATATTGCCATATTGTGATTTATTTGAATGTATTTGTATAAACATAGACAGAAATATGAAATTCATAAGTCATTTATCATTTTTTTTAAAAAGAAATGTTTTAAAATTTTAATTCAAGTGATTTATTCATAACTGAACTCATGAAAGCGTCGTCATACATCAAAGTTGTTGTCTTTTTATAGACCAATATACTGTAAAGCATGAAAATTTCGCTAGCATTTTAATTTCACTAATTTCGCTAGTATCACAATTCGCTAAATTAAAATGCCGCTAAAATACTTGTTAACATAGCATTGAATAGCAAGATGATTCAAATTAGTGAAATTAAAATGCACCCAAAAAGTGAGGGTTTCCAAATTCGCTAAATTTTAATGCCGTGAAATTAAAGTGCTTTACAGTAATCAGTAAAAAGCATTGTCAGATGAATAATGTCAGAAAAGAATTCATTAAAAATGCATTTTCAGATGTTCCATTTTGTGCTTCTACTAACTTAAAATAAGTCTATAAATAGTGCAGTGGCAATTTGACATTGCATGACTTTTTATTTTGATTTGAACAAATTTTGTAGTTACACTCCCGGTCAAAAGTGTTTGCGCACAAAACCTTTAACCAGCCATATTTCCAGAACCGTTCATCATTTGCGCCATATTTTTTCGGATTTATATTTTGCATACACATAGCTAAAAAACTCAATAAAAATTACATTTAACGCATTTGAAAATATGGTGTGCTAAATATATTGTGTACTTTCTTCTGCACATAATAAACGGAGTTTAAATACACAACTGCATATTTGTTGGAAAACTTATTACCTGAAAATGATCTTTACGACTATACGGTGATAACGAGCAT
>JXSR01S062197.1:0-11712 GCA_000969725.1 Ophiothrix spiculata | reverse complement strand
ATGTTGCTCTGGTACTTTTTATCTCAATAATTTTTGAGTCTGTACTGGTATCAATTAAGTACTGTCCAGGACTATAAGGCTATGCAACATAATGTATGAAACATCAACTTTTAATGAAATGTTGAATGTTTAAAAAGGCAAACTGATCCAAATTCTGAAAGTCTGAAATTCAACCACAACACTTTAGAAACCTAGTCATAGATCATATAATAGAACTAGTCACACAAGGTCAAGCCAAAGATTGTTTTTTAAATTAATAATTATTAATTACCAAAATACAATACACAAAGAATTTATTAAAATTTGATGTTTCCGTTTTTGTACTTGTACATTTTTGTACCATATTTTGTCTTTGAGAACTGTATAAATGTATAGCAGAGTTAACTATCAGTGAAGTGCCAACAGCAGTACAAGACCCATTTGGTAACCTTGGTGATTGTGCTTCTAATTAGATAACTATGGTAACGTGGGTGTATGAACCTTCTAGAAATATGTGGTCAGAACTTTGTGAACAGGTACCTCCCTTCATCTCAATTCATACAGTTATTTATAAGTGCAAGTTGGGTATTCTAACAGTTTTGTGTATTGTTTGGGGATAGAAATTAAAGGTTTTTGTAAATGTGATTGTAGCACAAAGTATGGGGAAACAGCACTCTTCAGCTGCCAATCCTGATTTATTTGCGGTAAGGATTTTTTGCAGGTGAGCAGGTGCAGAACACTGTTAAATCCATCACTGGAGAAATCATTTTCACAGGGGCTTGTATATCTACATAGACAATTCTCCTGTTGTGTTGAAATCTGAACTGTGTTTCAACCTAAGGCTAAATAAAATTAATTATTTGTCTCAAAGCTCCTGCGCGTTAGTTTTAGTGTGCGCGTTAGTTTTTCAAAAAGTCGAAACAAATATTTTTTTTTGCCGTTTTTAATTTTTTTTGAAAAATATTCTTCATAATTGGCAAAAATTCCATATGAACTCTTTTTATATTTACTTGCAACATCAAATTTCTAATTAAATTCTTAACATTAATTTTGTATTTGACATGTAAATATATGAGGGAGTACATATGGAACTCTTTTCTATTTAGAAAATCACTCATGACCTCTGTCACACACAAAAAAAAATCTAAGAGAAACAAAATAAATAAAACCGCATTTCGCATTATTTTTTCAAGAGAGGAGAGCTTTGAGACAAAGTATTTTTTTTAAATGGCCTATTGAGCATCTTGTATGCTGTAAAAAAAGTCTGAAGATAAACTGGGAGAGAAGGTACATTCTGGTGGCCGTATGTGTTGTGCTACTGTCACATTTGCAAAAACACCCTATATACAGTGATAGTTTTACAAAGACACCAAATCTGTTGATGGTGGTTATATTGTTGTGATCAGCAACCGTTAGTTTGTTCAGAAATTGTTTCAAATATTAAATTGAAAAACCTTTTGTGGGTGGTATTAGGTGTTTGTATTATGAGCCCACCGTGATTTAAATTGATGAGCAAAACCAAAAATTAATGTCTTTTTTGAGACAAATATTTAATTTTCTTTTTATGAATATTAACCCCTTATTTTTGGCATTTGATTTGTTTGCCTCAATAACTCTTATGATGGTTTTGAGATTTGTAGAGGTTTTCTTTTTCATAATTGTTATTATTTGCAACGCTTGTTTTTATAACTACTTACTTCCTCCAAGTTTATTTCAATTCAACAAGCTTGTATTGAGAACGAGATATTGTTTGTAAATAACTTGTGCCTATTTCTATCATGTTTAATTGATGTTCATACATGTTTTATATGAAAGATATCAGTATATATTATAATGGGGGTAATGGTTTTTGCTAGGTATATGGTATCAAAAAGTGGTGATAGCAGCTTGTCTATAGAGATAGCGTCAACCTGTAGCTCTGAGCTGGAGATAGAAACTCATTATGGTTTGTGTTTCTTTTTATTCCATTTTGATGATGGGAATAAACTGTGGAATAAGCTATGCATTTGGAATTCATTCAAATTGTTTTCTGCTGGATGAGAGTGAAAGGCAGCCGGCAGTAACTGTTTTTCACCCACTTGTCAAATTGTCATTTTCCATGCTGTCTCTAAACTTATGCAATTTTTATCACGGTATAAAAGGAAATTTCATGTTTAGTTTCAAAAAGATAAACACATGAACTGCTTAGTCATTGAACCATCACTCATATCATTGTAAACCTATGTATATAGTACATTGTATAATGACAGAGAATTAATAAATTAAAAGATTGCATATTGAAAAGATAAGTTGATGGCTGTTTGTTTGAAATCATTTGTGTTATTACAGTAAGTTTTTGCCTTGGAGCGTAAAATTTGTAACAGCTTCCCCCAACACATATGAGCAGGGAGGGCGTACGATTGCTCTCCCACCTGATGTTACATATGCGTTGGAGGAGTGCACAATTGCCAACAACTTTCTCAACACATGTTACATATGCGCAGGGAAGGAGTACTATTGTCTAATACTTTCCCAACCCATGTTAAATATGAGGCAGGAGCACACCGCACGATTATCAACAACTTTCCCAACGTATAGAATACATGCACAGGGAGGGCATACCATTGCAAACTTGTCGTCATTCTAGCAAATCGGTGCTTGTCGCAAAATGCTCTTTTGAGCTTGATTAGGTTATGTACATTTTATATTCAGACAAACCAGGGGCCGATTTCACTAACATTTACAGGGGTGTGAAATCTCCTCTTTTAAGCTGATTTCCTCTTTTTTGAAAATTTCTACAAGGCAAAAGGCAAAATTTTAGCTTTTTCTTTCATTTTCAGCAATTTTCAATGTTTTTCCTCTTTTTTATACAAAGTTCCTCTTTTTTGAAAAGAGGTCACTCACACCCCTGCATTTAGCGATGATCGCTAATCCCGTTTTGATCGCTAACTCCAAAAATGATCGCTAAATAGTGGATATTAGCGATCGTTTTTGGATTTAAGCAATCAAAACGGAGTTAGCAACTATCGCTAAATGTTAGTGAAATCGGGCCCAGGTCATCTCAGTGTGAGATATGCCGGCTTGAATTTTTCCTGTAAAAACCACATTTTTGTTGGTTTTGAAATTCATCCTTGTACCCATGTTCAGTTCATCTATCTCCCAACTTTAGATATGTAAAATTTGTGGTTTTAACAGTCATGAATAGAACGAATGGAATTAATTATAAAGAAAGAAAGCACAGTGTAACCCAATTTGTGAAAAAATGCTGGTTTGCTAGAATGAAGACGACGACTCTCCAGACACACTAATGTTATATGTGATGACTCACCCCAAAAATGGGGACTTTGCAACAGAACACTTTTCGAGAAACTGAACAAAATAGGCAGCAAAAAATAAAGAAAATAATAAGCATTTCCAGCAGATTTTCTGTTGTAAAATGTGATTGCCTTGATCAATTTCAACAAGTAAGGTGTCATTTTAAAGCTTAGAAAATGCTCTACAGATGCACTGATAAAATCAAAATTGATATCATCTGCAAAGTCCCCCCTTTTGGGGTGAGCCATCACATATATGCTTGGGAATGTACCAATGACATTCTCAACACATGTTTCATATGCACAGGACACGTGCATGATTGCCAACGACTTTCCCATAGCATATAAATGGGCATGGGGAATGTACGATTGCCATATGCTTCTCCAACACATGTTACATATGCGTAAGTACGTGATTGTTAATTGCTTCCTCAACACGTGCAGGTGAAGTGCATAATTTGCAAGTGGCTTCCCCAACACACATTACATATCGTCATGTTTATAAACTTTAAATTCCTTTAATCTGAAGAGCTGATTTATTCAAAAAGTTCAATTTTGTGAAAAATGTAAGAAAGGTAACTATTTCATTAGCATGACGATGTGAGAGTAGCCAATAGCAAAATGATCAATTTATCGAGAATAGTAAGTTGTATACACCCTGAGGCATAATTGACTTTGAAACTCATGGAATGCATATTTTCAAAAAAAAACAAATATTGACCTTTCCACCATTTTATTTAAAATCTTTTTGAATTGATTCTAATAGTAGCAAGAACTTGAAAGTGTGGTAAGATTTAATGACCACACTTTAACTTGGCTTGCTTTTCTAAAACATAAATCTTGCTGTAATTTGCACTTCAGAGCATTTCTGTGTGTAAAATTTCAGAATTCTGGTTGTTATAGTACTTTTCATAGGAGGAAATTTAATTTGTATTCTAATATCTTCTTGATTTCTATATGGGTTCTATCACTTTTCAAACTTTTTAAATATCAGTAATTTAATCAAACCTAGGTAAGTATTTTCCAGTCCAGTAGGGCATACCTGTTTGATTTGGAAAGTGTGTGTTTGAGAAGTCGTTTGAGCTTGTGTTGTATGTGCCAAGGGTATCATAACAGCTGTATCGCAGGATCTGATTATAAAAATGTATAATGTAGAGCCAGGGAACCATTCCACGTTCACCGGGGCCCATATTCATGAAACACTGTAAACTCTAGTTGCTAGTTGGCTACTAACTCTTTCTCTACTAGGTATACAATATAGGTTAGCAGCCTAGAGTTAGCAGTGTTTCATGAATATGGACCCAGAACCCTATGAAAAACGCTCGAAGTTAAGATTGTGCATTCTCTCATTCATCGGAGTTGATATCAGTTCTAAGAACTAAGAACAGCTCAAGGTTAATTTTTTTGTTACCATAATGTTGGGGTTCTTCTTCCCATTGATACCAAAATTACAAAATCGGTCAATACATGTATATTATGTAACAATGACCATGATGACACAACAAAACATAGTCTGATAAGTCACATATTTGCACAATGACTATATAAAGATCTTTTAAGGATCACAGAATAAGATTTACGTTCCTGGCTCTATCCTTTCTTTGGGATGTTTAAAACGTTTTAATACCAAGCGTTTGGAGTAGTTTTTGTTAGTTCCTCCATAATTATGAGGAAAACGCTGCATTTTCATATACACGTTTTTCAAGTCTTGATTGGTTATCAGGTACTTCATAGAGTGCGTTATCTTTCTGCTTGTTACTGTTCAGACTTTGGTATTCACTATTTGCTGACGACATTGTCTTTGCATCGAGACTCTGATAAGCATCGTTTGACTGCGATTTATCTATCATGGTGATCTGTATACTCTCTGGAGTCGATCTAGGAGCATTTTGATACTCTGGACCATCGTGTAAATCCGACTGAACTTCTTTGTTACCAGATGCTCCTGGGCCAGGTGTCTTACTCCTGGAATGAATAGCTGTGATTTTGCAACGGCTGCTGAAAAAAAAAATTATTGCTAGTATGACACAATGATAAGAAGTAGTATTAATATTACAAATATTTAGCATGGTTTAGGCACACTTTTGTTTCAGCAAACATTCAGCAATCCCAGCACTAGACTTTACCAATCGACGTCATAAATAGGATAACATATTATTTAACAACACCAAAATAATTATTCAATTTCTATTTTCTCTGCCTATTCAAATCAAACAACTGATATTTAGCATGTTAAGGCATTTTCAGTCTTTGAATAAAGCTGATTGTTTTAGTGGATAGCCTAGCTACTAGGTGTTGGTAAATTTAATTTTTAAAATAATTTTTCCTTATAGTCAGGTAGATTTCAGCCAAATTATAGCATAAGTGTCATGTTGGGTATATATGCAATTTTTTGGATGAAATTGATAGTTTAGAGCGTGTACTTTATAAGAATCTGAATGATGCCAAAAATACACGCTTGAGCAATTTTTATTATTGGCGTCAAAGTCGTTCCCCCTTTTTTACATGCCTGTTAAGTGTGACAGATCCCATTTGAGTTGTAAATATGTCATGCTTGGTATCAAATTAAAACTAATGAAGTATATAATGTGACTCTCTAAACATTAGGTCACTTGAATGCTTCAACTTCAAAATGGCATATTTTCAATGAAATCGACCAAAGTAGCCTTAAGAAAGCCAAATATTCTGAAATATCTATACAGAGGAACATTTTAGTTAACATTAAGATTATTTGTCCTCAAGATGTACCATTCATATATTTAAAATTAAATAAAATACATATGTACGACTTATAACGTCAGCACTAACACTGTGAGCTTTGCTCAAAAACATGTTACAGCAACTTCAAAACAGCATTAAATGTATTGAATATAGAAAATAAATAATGAAAATGGCTTTATTGGTTACAACATAAGCATCCCATCACAATATTGTTGTTAACTTGTTTCAAAAAATCAAAAGGACATTGACAACAAAGTCCAGCATATTCGCTTAAGATGGATACAGCCTCATCAAAATAGCATTAAAAACATTTGATATTAAAAATAATTAATGAAAATGGTTCTTGTAATTCAACAATAACATTTGTAACCAAATAATGTCTTTCACAAGTTATAAATTAAAAACATCGTCGAAAAAGAGACCCAATACGACCGCCGAAATACCCCTACATTATACGCATACTTTAGGAAATATCACCATATTAATACACGTGAATTACAGGAGCTTGGTCAGTATGTCTCTTTTGTAGCCCCTAAAGCAATATTCATTCATTACTTTGTAAACAGAACATTTTAAAGTCTGTTTTAATGTAAATTTAATGTCACTGTAACCAGTTTCCTCGTATAAAAGGATTCTTTTGCTGCCATTTTGAACCTAATTTTGGTGGCTATTTTGGATTTTCAAATTTCGTGGCAAATAATTTGGGGACACATGATTCCTTTAAAGTTATTTGCATTTTTTGGATTTGAAACATGATAAAACCTATTGTGGGACAATATGTTTTCTGTTGCATCATCTAACATCATTCTGCATTGATAATTTTGAATATTTATTGACTTCAGTGATGTTTTATAAAATTCCATTTATGCACCAAAGCATATTTGTGCTCATTTCTTGCGTTGTTTGGGCGGCAGATTAATTTTTAAATAATTGAACGGTCAACGTTTAGAACAATACTGATATTATTTATACAAATTTGCTTACTCTAGTGAAAATTTACGATATTTGACATATTAACAGATTTTTTTCGTTTGATTTATGAAAATATGCAATTTTGGCGGCCATTTTGAATTTGAAGCACATAAAATGACGTAGTTATAAGGTATTTTCAGTACATATTCCATTAGCTTTAATTTGATATCAAACATGGTATATTTACACCAAATAATCAGATTTTTCATACATAAGGCGTATTTGAAAAAGAGGGTGTGGCTTCTGAAGCAAACAACACAAATTGCCCAAGCGTGATTTTTGGCATCATCCAGTTTCTTAATGTACACGCTCTCAACTACCAGTTTCATCAAGAAAAATGCATATATACCCAACGTGACACTCATGCTGGGGATCTACCTAACTATTATATGTGCAACGTTTTACTATTGAAAATAAAAAACGATTTAAGGGACGGTTGGTCTGTAGTGATTGTACATATTCATATAAAGCAACTTACAACAATTAACCTTGGGTAGGTTTTTCACAATGAATTAAACAAAATAATTGTCACAATTTCTTCCAAATAATGTCTTCGACAGCAATGGTGCATAGTTTATTCTTGTACTGCTAATTAGCTTGACCATCTGAAACTTATAATTTGCTGCTACGTACATTTATATGTAGACCTATGTTATTTATTTATTCAAAGAAATGTTTACTTACTAATATATGTGAATACTCAAAACAATAAAAAACAACATGATAAATATTGCCATACCAACAGCCAAACCAGAAACAAGACCTGTAATACAATGACAATATTGAAAACACATTTAATTATGATAGAACTTGATCAAAACATGAGTATGTGTTGGACTTGAGGTGAGAATTTGAACATTCAAAGTGAGAAAAATACAAAGTTAAGCTTAAAACGCAATGCATTGCATTACCAATAATTTTCACTATGAATCTTCACTGCAAACGGCATCGCAAATGAATTTATACTGAAAACGCAAACAGACTGCGGTAGCCGACGTCATGAAAACGCAATGAAAAGTTCAATTTTTCTCAACTCGATTTGCGTTGTGTATTAAGCTTATGGTCTCTCATAACCTTTAATTTGTTATATTGTACACATTGTGCTGAATTTATGTGAGAGGTACAATAAGGAATGCTGATGAGATTTCATTAAAATTACAGAGTAGAGTGTCCCAAATTCGACCATTATCATGCCTTGACAATTTTTGAGGTGTTCAAGTGTGAAAAAATATTGGATCCAGGTTTAAACATGGTATTAGAATTATTGACTGAAATTTTCAGAACCGATTATTTTGTGATTCTCATCAGAACTAGATATTACGACCACAACCAATCTTTAATGTACCATTTCGTGTGACTTTGATTTCATAAGTCAAGTACAAAAATAATATACAGTATGAGTAGTATATTTGCCTGTAGCCCCCAAAATGGAGGTCACATGAATATGAATGAGGTCACATGAATATTAATGAGGTCATGAATAATAATGAGGTCACGTGAATATTAATGAGGTCATATGAATATTAATGACCTTGGTTCAAAAATAGGGATGACATCATACCATAAACATATTTTATGACGTCATTGTCTTGTCCGAACCTGTTTAGAATGGGTATTTCTTGTCTGAACTCGTTTGAAAAGCAAGTTTCAACACGCTCGCCCGGTTTATTTTTAGAAGGTATTATCATAGCGACGTCATTAGATTCGCGATATGTGATTGGTTCGTCAGGGTACAGAAGGGGTATATATGTCCTACAGTTTTTCTATGTGGCATAACCGCTAAATCTTGGTATAATCGAAAGCATATGTTTTGTATATATCTATCCCCGTCAAATGGCTGAGCAAAATCTTGCGAGTACAGCTGGGATACGGCTACATGGGTGTCAACTGACTGCAGAGGTTCATGCGGATAAATCCAGCGATATTTTATATTACATCTTTGGAGAAGAACTTAGGAAGCGTTTCAATGAAGCGGTGAAAGAAAATTGTGAGGGTTGTAAGGTTGATCATCCAAGTCAAGTTGAACATTTATGTTTGTTTTTAACCGACTCTCATTGGCAAGTAGAGACTATCCTGAACGAAGCGCTGGAGAAGATAGACATTTCCTATCTGAAAGGATTGTACATCGAGACTGCAAATATCTTACGGATAGATGTTAACATCCCTCTGAGATTTTTCGATCTTCAAGTGGATGGACTTAAGAGACAATGGGAGGAGTTGCATCGTTTAGGCGTCTTAGTGTCGACAATTCAAGATCTAAAGTACATGACGATCGTCAATCTACCCGAACTGATGGCAGCTGTAAATGCCGCCAGTGTGAAACTGAGCAAACTGGAGAAACGTTTCAGGCGATCGTCTTTAAGCGTTTAACTTTACAAGACATTCCGCTGGGAACTATATGCGAACTTGACAGAGATTTGATAGAAGAAATATGTGAAATTGCAAGGGATATACAGAACATTGTAAAAGCTGACCATGAACTCGCACGTTTGAACTTAAATATAGTTGACAGCAGCAACTTTGAGAGTAAATTTAGAATGCTGATCGACTCTGCGATTGGGAATCAAACTAGTGACAATGGACACACGAATGAAAAACTTCTATGTTTTCGTATGTTAACTGTATATGTGTATGCAGCAGATATATATCAAAAGGTTGATGACTCTAAAATAAGAAATATCATAGAATCCATCGTGTGTGATACAGCGGTACGAGCTGGTGTGAAATGGTCCATCTTTGGGCAATTGAACAGAAGTGATTCTAGCCAGAGTCGAAATCGAAGGGCAAAGATATGGTTAGGATTGGGCCTTTTAATGGTTTTAACAACAATGCATTGTGGACGCCCTCATGCCCTATAATCATATCAGAATTTCAATGTATAAATCTAAAGGTGGTGGTGGTGGGGATGGTATACAAAATCACAATGTTTAATAAATAATAGTTGATAGAGTCAAAACGTGGACAAGTGCCTATTGTATGTATTTATTTAAATGTATGTGTCATGTAAAGTGGGATTCAAATGGAAACAAGAACGACAATGATACAGGTGGACAAAACCCTCCGTTCCATATACTACGATCCCTCTCACCCTGCATCTTTTAGTAGTCCTCAGATTCTCTATAAAGCTTGCAAACAATACGGACTCACTAAGAATCAAGTTGTTAAATGGTTAAGAAAACAAGATGCTTATACTTTACATAAACAGGCAAGGAAAAAATTCAAGCGTAATAGAATCGTAGTCTATGGTATCAACAGTCAGTGGCAAGCGGATCTTGTAGATTTAACTTCTCTAAGGAAATGGAATAACAATAACAGATATCTGCTAGTAGCTATTGACTGTTTTTCAAAGGTCGCTTCGGTGATTCCCCTTAAAACTAAGACAGGTGACAGTTTGATATCTGCTTTTAAGAAAATCTTGAATCAGAGGGAAAAGCCATTGGCTTTGCAGACAGATAAGGGTACAGAGTTTACCAACCGCCCATTTCAAAAGTGGCTAAAAACTCAGGGAATCAGATTCTTTACGTCCAACAACGAAACCAAATGTAGCATAGTGGAAAGATTTAATAGAACTCTCAAGACCAAAATGTGGAAATATTTTACCGCCAAAACTACGACCAAATACATCAACGTTTTACAAGACATGGTAAAAGCGTACAACAATTCGTTTCATAGATCTATAGGCCAAGCGCCAGCTTCCGTTAATATCCAAAATCAAAGTCAAGTCAGGCAGTATTTATATGGAGAAAAGAAGAAGAAGGATCAGCCAAATAAAGCACCATTCCAATTCCAAATAGGTTCGAAAGTAAGAATTAGTAAAAACAAGATGACATTTGAAAAGGGTTACCGCCCAAACTGGACGGATGAAGTGTTTATCGTGTTTCAAAGACTAAAGAGAAATCCTCAAGTATATAGAATCAAAGATTTGGCCGATGAAATATTGGAGGGGACTTTTTATGAATGGGAACTACAAGAAATTGACAAAGCAAAAGATGATCTTTACTTCGTCGATAGAATAATAAGACAGAGGAAAAGAAACGGCAGAAAGGAATACTTCGTATCATGGAAGGGATATCCAAGTAAATTCAATAGTTGGGTTTCGGACATCCAGGTATCTCCTATAAAGACCTAATTCGCACGCGGGAAAATCATAATTGTTCCAGGTAGCGTTACCGTAAAGAACATTCAAAATGGCAATGTCTCAGTTCTACGTCACTCTGCCAAGTACCAGTTCAGCCCGTTATTTTCCTGACAACAAGCTGTCCAGTTTTACCACGCATCTCCACACCCCGCTTAAACTTGACGGTGAATGGGAAATGTCGCTCGTGGAAATCAATTATCCTAGAACTTGGTACAATATAGATGGTGAAACGTGTTCAGTTTACTATAAGGGTAGACACGATATACGACTAATAAAGATTACCATCCCCAGAGGATATTACGAGACAGCGGAAGAGCTATTGACCGAAGTGAAAAACGCGTTACCCGATCACGTTAACCAAGGTTTACAAATGTACATAAAAACACGATCTCGCAAACTTGTTGTCAATTGTACGAATGGCGTAGCCATTAAATTCAATATGTGTTTATCGCGTATGTTTGGTTTTGAAGAGTCACAAATAATCAAGAAAACTGCTTACGGTTCATTTCCAGTGGATATACATAGAGGGTTTTACACTTTGTACGTTTACACAGATGTGGTGGCCGCCCAATATGTTGGAGATACATTAGCCCCCCTCCTGAGAACCGT
>JXSR01S062190.1:63829-89812 GCA_000969725.1 Ophiothrix spiculata | reverse complement strand
ATAGGACACTGAATTCTGAAGGAATATGTATAAATTAAGAGAACAGTCTTGTTTAAACATCTGTTCTGTAGACTGGGGTGACTTACAACATCAGGGTGACAATGAACAAAATTTCGACAAGGTGGTTTGTGAACAACTCATCTCGCCTATTAGTGGAATATAAAGGATTGCCAGTATCAACCATTGATGATTGAGATCCTTAACAAACCACCACTTGGCGAGATGTGTGTTGCGCGAACTTGCTTGTCAAAACTCTGTACAAATTCACCCCACTATTCTAAGTCACCCCAGTTTATGGTAATTGTTCTGGTGCTCTATAAGTTATGTGGAAAAGACAAAAAATGTGTTGGGCTTGTGTTCATTTGTATACGATCAAATTAAGAAAACAAAATGATGGTTCCTGAAAAATTAAAAAGAAATACTTAAGAGAGAGTGTTTTCCCATCCTGTAATATTCAAAATATCCTTATGATGAAAGTATTGACAATATTGTGCAAAAATATTTCTTATTACGAAAACCTTGAACCAAAAATTTATGATTGCCAGTTAGTCAGAAAAGGGTAATATTACTTTTTTCAGTAACATTTATAGTAACATCTTTAATGCCAGACCAATTTATTGAAAATGCCACATCAAGTCTCCAATCCTTGCATTAAAATGACATTTTACACTGCTAATGTTCATGGTATGTTTCCATGATGGTGCATAACTAATCTGAAATGGCTGCATGACAAGACATACTAAACATTAGTTGTCCCAAGCCTTATCCCTTTTACTCGGCTCGCTGTTTATATCTAACATGCGGCTTTAGTTTACTGTCACATATTAATGCAAAAGTGATGCATGTGTTTAGTGTGTTTACGGCATGTATCTGTCAACATTACTGTCAGCAAGCTTTTTAAAATAATGAATATTGCTGCTAAACATGATGCAGCTTGCTATGTTGTCAATGACAGTATATAAAATATGACCGAAGTTTGGAAAAGAAAGTCAAGGTATCAAATAGGGAAGAGAGATAATGCAGCTAACAAATGGGGTAAGAGTGTTGTAGATATTTATCTTTGGCTAAACTCTTCTTCTTTTTTCAATATTTTTGGGGCTTACTTTAAGTATATAATTTCGCTAAAATACGACGGATATAAACAAGTCTTGAACTTCACACAGAAGAAATACAGCCAGAAATTGAAATATAACATGAGATCCGTAAGCCATCTTTACATAGTCACTGTTGCAAGTAACACATTTCTCTCCCTTTAAACTGACTACCCACAGACCATCATTGTACAGATCTTCACTAATGAAAATATCTGTTTTACAGTTAGTACACCATTACACATAATACACATCTTTTCTGCAGATTCACTTGAGAATTCCTAGATTTTATATTGACTTGCCGAAATGATTTGAGATTTGTTTTTAGTAACTAGCATTTTTGTTAGAGCTATAATCATTGTTAAAGTCCTTTATCTTCATTATGTTAGAGGTATTTATATTCTTAGCTGAATTAAACAATGTTGTACCTATTTGTTATTTCAAAAGATGTTTGAGAAAACAAAAGACAAGGTAATGCTTGAAGAAAAAAAACACTTTGTAGAATATTTTACTGATGCACGAAACTCATGTTAATGAACATTCACTCAACAAACATCATATGTGAATTTATAAAGGAGGCACCCGCTTCGAATACTTGCCGGAAGTGCTAACCAAATTGAATACAGTACATTGAAAACCTTATTATAATAGTTCTTTCTTTTCGATTGAAATTTGAAAATAAAAAAACGAAGATTCTACTTACATTTTATATCCCCTTTTTAAACAGCCTTAGCATTTAGCATTCAGTGAAAAGAATCATTAACTTGAATTAACATGTAGTCTTCATTTTCAATTCTTTTTGATATATTTAAACATTAACCAAGACTTTCCATTTCCCACAATTCTGATGCTGTTTAAACAATTCGAGCACAAAATTTATCATGGAGTGCTTGATTTGTTCAGTAGGTTTAGATTTCAAGAGGAACATGACATAAAGACACTTTAAGTAGGATGCTTTCATTTTCAAATTAAATGGACAAGTATAGATCTCGATCTATATGTTTTAAACTTCAGCCTTGTTTCATAAAAATAAAATATGTGAATTGATATCGATTGGTCTATATAAACTTCTGCAATTATAGTGATTTTTGCTATTTGCTTAGAATTTCATTTCACTATTTTTTGTGATGGTTGTAAAAAACAACATTCCTGTTGAAAGTTTGACAATTGGTAGCCTTCAAGTTATTTTTGCAAGCAGAAATTCCAGTAAACCCTACAAAATTAAGATAGAGTAAACAAGTAAATGAGTAATTATTTCAAAACTTCCGTAGCATGATGTGAATTGTTATCTACCATGATATTTTGTCTTTGATTCAAAAGAAGAGGCAAAGACAAATTACAAATGTTCAACATATTTTTATTTTTTCAAATAGTAAATTATAACTTAAAAACTTGATTCAAACATTTTCAACTGAAGAGTTCTTAAAATCCATATTTTCTATTCTTAAATATCATTATGCAATAAATCCAATCAAACAAGTTCTTATCCAAACAAATTTGAAACTGTTTTATGAAGTGCTCTGTAAAGTTGTGTTTTGCTTCTGTTATTTGCCAATCAGTTTAAATTTTATTTTGATGGGAGGCCTTTTTGAGTAGAGTGCTTAAAGTGGGACAGATTTGTAATAGCACACATGAGGATGAAGATAAGTATTCCTGACCAGCACCTATTCCTAGAATATCAGTAATGATGTAAAGAGAGGTTTCACAAATCCATCGATTACACAGGTTGACAGAAATCCAGGGTAGCCAGTAAATCTTTAACCATTTGGTTCTTGGTAACTGAGATGATGTTTGTTTCTGTGCATTTTGCGCAGGTTATGGAAAGGAGTTATTTTGAATTTCATCATTTGCAGTTGTCATTTACCGTTTGCCTATCTAAGTTATTTTTATGTCCGATGTCCCCTAAAGATGTTGTCAATGCAAAGTTGTGATGTCAATTTTTATTTGAATGCAGAATTTTGACCTTGAGCAATATCAGAAAACAAGCTTTAGAAGATGTCAAAAGTATAACCCTGTCATTGTCTTTGCAGAGTCATATCTTGAATGCCATCCAAAATGTGACAGTTGCACAAATGGTCTTGCATATGAACTGGGTGATAACTGCAGTGTCACAACATTGCAAAGTGCTTCATTTAAAATGACAAAGCTACCAAAACATTATTGTTATTACTTTAATTTCTTTAGACTAAATTTGAAATAGGATTTATTTTAAACAGACAGGACATTATTTTACATGAGTACCTAAATGTGTTAATAAAAGTAGGTCACAATGACATTTTTTGGTACCTGACAATGCTCCTCTAAAACATCCTATCATTAACTTACAATATTAAGCCTCATAGTTGATAAATGCTCTTTTGTAGACATCTATTGCTTGGGAAAGTCATAGCAATAGTTGAGATCACCAAATGGCTCCTAGTTATCATGCAGTGCACACAGAGCCCGATGACCCAGCAAACAATGTAGAATAAATCTTGAAATTCCTGGAAGTTTTGATGGTCATCTGATCAATATATTGGACAGGGCTTCACTTATCTAGAGTTAACCTTATTTTTCAGTGTTGTTATATACATGTATGCATGTACATATTCTTGCTAAAATACCGTTTAGTAGATATCCCTATCGCTTTAACAGGACATGGCTGGAGTCCCTCACTAACAAGTATAGTTTTTCAATCAAACTTAATAGATTTAAGATTGTAAAAAAGAGATATACACAATATAAACACTTGTTATATTAAACAGAAATAGACTGAGCATCCAGATATAATATGCAGTGGGTTAAAAGCAGTTTCAAGAAGTTGATTTAGTGGCCCATCAAATCAATATTGGTCAAGGTTTCATACAAACATTTGGCTCTAAGGAGATAGAGCTGTAAATTGATGAAAACTCACAGCATCTTGCTTAAAATTCTTTACATGGCATTATTCAGCAAACAAATTGTTGTAAAATCTTTTATAATACTTCAGGAGTTTATAGCAAAAAATCAACTTCATCTAAATTAGTATCACAGAGAACTATAATTTTGATTGAAAAGAAAAAGATTTTCACCTGGTCACATCTTGAAGAAAATGTTTTTTTCAAACAATCAGTTTTTCTGATAGAAATGATAACAGTGTATCAAATTGCCTGAATTTCAATTTCTTAAATGTATGTGTACCTTTTGAAAGATTGATTAGACTTCTTCATGTGATGATAACTTGGGAATGAGAAGATGTTCACGACATATACAAGTTAAGAACAGATGAGTTAAAATATATGGTATCTAAGGCTGCGATCACATAGAAGTATACGGTATTCGCTATACGCTATTCGCTATTCGGTTGCTATATTTTATATAGGCATGGCGAGCTATACGTTTTTTACGAATAGTGCCCTCTTATGTGACCCGGTAACATCAAATTCATGTGTTAGATTGAATCTATACGCGTGCCCAAGAGAAATCGTGCACCGTATACCCGAATAGTATAGTTCTATGTGATCGCAGCCTATGATATATTTTGTTTGTTGTACCCAACTTAAAATCTTTAAAAAGATTTCAAAAAGATATCAATTGGAATCTTTAAAAAGATTTCAAAAAGATATCAATTGGAATCACGTTGGAATCACTTCATACATAATTTACTAATCTAAAGCAATTGCAAAAACTACTTCATCTACAGACATTGCTGAATCCACAAAAACTAGCAATTGATTTAAGTAACCTTTTACTGTAGCTTTTATTTATCTTTATACATAAAGATGTGCCAGTAAATACTGAAAATTATTATCCAGTGGAACTACCTGTGAGCCATATTTTATACTTAAGCTTTTACTAGTTTGTATATACTTAACCTTTATTAACACAGGAAAGTTCTGTTCATTAAATTCATATTGCCTGAAAACTGACCTTAGTTCTCTTTATTTAGGTAAGGAAAATTAATGAATAATTGATATTTCTGTTTGATTGGATGATCTTTTTTATACATTTGAAATCCAAACCAGTGTGCACAAAGTTGAACTTGAAATAAGTAATCATGGTCAACTCCTCTTCAGTTATTCAATAATTCCTAATTCCCATCCGAAAGCTTTGATGGAAGCTCTTTAAGTGTTCATGCAATTCAGGATGTTTGTTTTCTGGCCTACAAATCACTTAGGGCATTGCTGAGGATTGCAAAAGGGACAGTACATAGGCTTTATAATACACAACTGTAAACACGTGTGTATTGAATATCAGGTCACATTTTGGTCGATATCAACGTCTTAAAACTGCAAACACACTTATGGGAAAAAGAAATGGTCAAACTCTCTTGCAAACTAAAAGATGCACCATGATGTTCTTGTTCAGGATGTTTAAAACAAGTATTAAATTGATGGCTTTGAAATAGTTCCTGATTACATTTGACAAAATTTGCAGCTGTTGCTTTTGAAAGTTATGGCATATTATGATTGTCAGAAATATATTTCAGAAACATCTTTTAAGATGACTTAAAAGTCAGTTTACAATGGCTTGGTATTTTAATAAAATTAATACCATCTTCTACATGTGGTGCAAATTTAGGGTGCGCCAATACTAACTATCATATATTGCTGAAATTTGTTAAGCAATATATGATAGTTATAGGTATCAGGGAAATTTCAAGTTGCCAAATTACTCCCACTTGTCATTCTCTTCCTTCCTGTCATATTTCTGTATAAAATATTAGTATCATCTTACAATTCTCACCAGAATTAAGTAAAACAAGTGTTCATCTAATACGAGTGATGAAACGGTGAGGAGATTGCCTATTGGGTTTAAGTCTCTGTCTACAGCAAATGGCAATTTTCTGGAACACTATATATACTTGATATACCAGTCTGTCTTTCTATTTGCACATTAATATTGAAAATATTACAAAATTATATTTTTAGTATTTTACCTTTATTCAAATAATAACAATGTTCCAATAGTGATACACTTTATTGTATTATTCTAAATCTGCTATTCGTAGCAGAGTAATTTAAAGTTATACGATCCACTATTTTAACATATTGAAATTTACATGAGCGACACTGCGGAAGGTAACTCGATGAAACATGGTAGCAAGGAGGCATGACCACCGTCGTCTGTGGATATGTAAAAAGAATTTATCAGTTAATTTGCATTTAAACATGCAATAAATAGCACTTTTCTTGGAAGTCACTTTTTCTTTGCGATCTGTGTTTAAATTAATATTTTTTGGTTTCAGTTAATGGCTGTACGATGTTTGACCATAAAATTTGAAGATTTACTGTCTAGGGACTTAGGCACTTAGAATGGCCAGAGTCTCACAAACATATGGCTGTTATGACATATGGCTGCATTTAAGCTCTCAATTCCCTATTTAGATTACATAAAACAAAGTCCATGTCAAATAAATTGCTCTATTTACCCAAGGAGTGATTTCTTTTCATTGAAATACGTACGTGCCTGTTCGCTGACATATTGCACAGCTAATTTAGTGATAGGCTTTTAACATGTCACAATCGTGGTAGATTCAAGTAAAACAATGATATGATGTGAGCATTTGCGCATTGCGTCTCTCCACCATCGATCAAAATAATTTTGTTTTAAATATAGATTATCTGGAATGCTGGATGTTGATGGTTTTTATATATATTTGAATTTCTGCATCATTAGCGTCCCACTTTTTTGCACTTTAATGCACACTTTGCTAGAAAAATAAATTGTTTTTTGACAGGTTGACCTATTTTTTCTTCTGAAGTGATTTCTGACTTGCAGTATTTCGTTATAAGGAACAGGTGTTCAAATAATGATCAGTTGACGAAATCGACAATAATCAATGAACAGAGAAACAGAATACATCACCTAACTATTGGAGACACAAGTCAGGAAGAATTATCCAACTGACCAACTACCTGACAAACCAGGTCTTAGAATTGTGAATGCACCAGGGAAATGATTAGAGAGACTTGTAAACATATGGTCGCTGTTTATCAAGGACTGCTGTTTACCAGTTGTTGAGAAAAGTTTAGAAAAAAATTGTTTGAAATGCAAAATATGTAATAATAAGTAGCACAAGGAACAAATGATTGGCTTCTATCCTATAAGTATAATTTGGGAAATATTGTAAATGTTTAATATTTACTTTAACCTGTACTTTATTATTTCAAGAATTTCTTGCCAATAGGTATTTCCACAAGGATTTGACTTTGCAAGTGAAATAAAAGATGTTAGCCATGACCACATTAATACATGAATTTTGTAACTCCTCCACACTTACTGATTTTCTTACATTTTACCTTACTACACGCAGTACCTTATTAACCATTCTTTTTAAAATTATTTATTACAAAGCAGATGATTATTAGTTCTTTTGATTAATAGTTTGCTGGCAAAGCAGCAGGAAGAATTCTTGTGTTTTCCAGACAACTTTAAATTCACTTGTAATATTTCGGAAACCTAAAACCTAACCAAAACCCTTTGTCTGCATAAATGCTTACATTGAACCTAACCCAAACCCTAAATCTATCCTTAATATTTGAATGTAACACCTGATGCTAACCTTATTTTTGTTAATGTTATTTTTGACGACTGTGATCGTCCGAATAAACAAGGGTTTTCATTATTGCATTGGCAGTGATAAATATGTAGCAGTGTTTCTAGAACTAGATCATTAAATTTCTCAAAATAATTCTTCTTTGCACTGACCACAACAATTGTTTTGTTAAGAACAACTGTTTTTGAACATGTTATCACCTTAAAAAAATAGTCATTTAAACTGCACATTTTGGAAATGAAATATTTTGGAAAATGATGTCACTGCCGTACAGTTCACAAAGAAAGAAATGCTTTTCTCCAAATGTAGGAAATTATGTTCAACTTCTAACTGCAACAGTTAATTTTATATTTTTTTCAGAATTAAATCACCTTCATGAAATGCGCACAACTTAAACGACGTTTTCTCCTTTTGTTTTTGCAGGCCTGGGTCTACCATAAATCTATTTCTAGAAGAATTTGCCACCGAATGCAGCTGGGATTATTTGTATATATATGATGGTGATTCCATACATTCAGAACTAGTGGCAGCATATAGGTAGGTTATCATCATTTCACTAAGAACTTGTAAGCTCTATACCATTATACTTTGAGATGGTCACAAACTTCATGAAAAATAAGAATTGTGTTTTGGATGTGAACATAACTTCATAGCTACAGTTTCTTCAATCTTTTGTTCGTATGTTTGGTCCCTGTACGGTGATGTGTGACTGAGCCATGAAAATATACCAAAACTCTCATTGTGCATTAGATCTTGATAAATGTTTTTTGTCCATATTCAAAGTATTCTTTATACACAATATTGATATTTTTGGAAAATTTGTGTCATTAAAAGGCATTCAAACTTGTTATTGAGTGGTTCATTGCAAATCAAGAAATCTACAACCGATATATGCATATTTTTATCCCACTTGGATGGCTAATGCAGTCCAAGAGGAATAGAAATCTGCAGATGTTTCGATGTATCATTTCTTGTGATCATTTATATTGTAAAATTTTTGAATCCCTAGACACATTTGTTTGTTTTGTGAATATGTACATGGATTAATTGACTTGGTATGATCATGTAATGAAGGTTTGTATTTTTGCTTAAGTGGTTAAATGTAGTAGCTGTTAAAATTAACAATGTCCATCTATTTAGCCTGGAGGCGTATTGTCAATTTTGATTTTATGATGGACGAGCTGTAATAAAACAAATAACTTCATTCCAAGTGTTAATAACTAAATCAGTATAATGCTTTACATTCCATGTTCCATTTTGTGTGAGCTTAATATAAATGTAGATATTTGCCTATTACTAATGCAATTATTGGCAACAGAATATGAGCTATCCCATATGGATTGTGCTAAATAAATATGCAAATTGTATAGATGCATATTCTATGTTTATAAAGACAATATTTTCAAAATTGTCAATCTATAGAGACATTTGTCATATTTATTTTACGATGGGGAAATAGCATTTTCATTTTAATGTGTGAAGAAAATCTTTTTATTTTCTTGATCATTTTTTTAGTAATGTGAATTGGAATTTGTCAATTCACTATATGAATTATATATTGAAGGAAATACATTTGGACCAATTGGACCAAATTTGTTTTTCTTTATTTGATTATTCAGTTACATTGAGTGATGTTTTAAATTGAGAACTAAAACATACTTCTGACGTAGAATCATGTTTGTTAAAAACAGTTTTTTCCTTAATTTTTGATCCTTTTAAAAGATTATCTTATCAGATTTACTTAGGCTGTTTTAAGTGATTATTTCATGATGGTAAAAAAAATTTCTACTTTTCCTTGCTTAAATGTATTTTTTTCATGATGTTGCAAAGCTACAAATCCTGTCAAAATTAATCTTTATTTCATTGTCTTTTTTCCTTCCCATATCGTTAAGATTTTTTCATACAACTCCTGTTGCCATGAGTTAAATGTATTGGAAATATGTGGAAGAAGAGTTACATAAACTGGAGCTACACATCATAAACAAACAGAACTCTTCAGTAAATTTTAAAAAGCCAATATTATGGAATAACTCTTTTACCGTAACTACTATTGAGCAATCATTATATAAAATTTTACCTAGAAGTGGCATATAAAACAACTATTGTGTTGATTTTGTATTGTAATTAATATGTAAGTATAAATCTATTGTATCTCAGCATTGAGCATTAGCTTAATAGAAATCTATTTTCTGTTAATAGATTTATGTGCCTCTTAGAGGAAATAAAATCCATGTCTTGAATAGACTACAGATTCATGTCACATCTTTCATTCAAACTCTCCTTTTAAAATAAAATAAAAAAGACTCACTGAATTCCAAGTCAATGCTAATGTATACATTTTCTACCAGACCAGATAATATGTTTGGATTGAACTAACTCATATTAACTCTAACTAATATATTATATTACAACTCTCCACAGAAGAACTCATCAAAATAGTGCCTCCCTTCAAGCCTGTTTTTTTTTCTACCTGACCAGATAATGCAATTTTCAGGCTCTATATATGGATAGAAGCCAACAAATCTATAACGATTAAGTGATTCTAATGCTTTATTTTATCTAGCTGGTTATGTCCAGCAGCAATCTGAATAAAGCTCTTTATTTATGTCAAACGGTGTTACAATAAGCTAATAGTGATTTGTCTGCAAATGCATTTTCAAGGTAGTAGTGTTTATATCTGGGTACAAAATAGATACATTATGTCCAAAGAGGGGTTTTCTTAAATTACTCTAATTCTGAAACCGTTACCCAAAGATATTGTAAGATCTGTGAAAAACAGCTAATTTGATGGTGTTTTTTTTCTGAACTAGGGTAAGAAGAACATTTAGAAATTCTGATACATTTGTAGTGGTTTTTTACCTCAAAATATGGCTTATTTTGCCATTTACCCCCTTGATATTTTAAAAATTGAGACATTGAGACCCTTAAAGGATATTTCATGAAAAAATAATGAGATCCATGTGTAGGGTTTTTTTTCTGTGAAAAAGTATCCCACTGGAGCAGCCTGTCCTTTTATAGCTTCATATGTGAGTCTTCTATTTTTTTGAACATAAACCATTATTTGCCTTTTTTCAAGTTGTTTCATTTTTGTTTTTGTGTTATCTGGTACAAAATGTCACTTGAATCATGTCTAACTTTAAAATGGGTCCAACCAAGTCTTAAACTTATCTTCTTATACTGTGAATGAATGAAATGAGGAAATATGTGACCATTGCTATTATGCGGCAGTTGTGCTTAAATGGTGGATTGTAAATATCAGAACCTGGGGAAAAAAATGCCGTTTTATTTCTTTAGTTGTGGTCAAAATGAATCCTAATGTTGTTGTCTATTCTTTTTTTTTTTACAGTGGTCCAATTAAACATGAAGATGTAGATATCAACCATGAGATCACTGTCACTTCCGGCTATGCTTATTTGTACTTCTACAGTGATGCTGCATTCCTACTAGACGGCTTTAATATAACTTACAGGTAGGTATCGGGGCAGATCCAGGAATTTTCAAAAGAGGTGGGGGGGGGGCACAATTTGACAGCGCCTCACCCACCGCCCACTCAAAATCAGGTGTTTCTCTGAAAAAATAAGGTGTTGAAGGTTGTAGAACTGTTCAAATATACTTAAAAATCATGTATTTTCTGCCGTTCTTGACACAATTACTAAATTTCAAGGAATAAAATCATTAAAAAAAGAAGGCTTTTTGGCGCTCCACCAAAATAAGAGGGGCGCGCGCCAGCTGTGCCCCCCTCTTAATCCGCCCCTGGGTACAAGGTGTGGGGTAGTTGCAGTTTCCCAACTTTTCAAATGGCAATGGATTTACAAGGTAATGCGAAATTCAATTTTGAATATTTCATATTATTTTTATCTATCCTTGAATAGATTCATCAGGTTTGATTTTAAACATTAATTAAAGTTCATCATAACAAAACCAAGGTCTAACCGTCAATAGTAAGTGTTTACACCTTGGTTTTGTTATGATGAACTTTAATTAATATTTTTATCTATGTTCGCAAACTCCAAATCCGTTTGGAGTTTGATAACAAACTCCATTAAAATAGACCTCTTGATTATGAATCAATTTGGTTGGAACTATTAAAAATTACTATACTGCCCAAGCTCCCGTCAAAAATATGATATTTTTAGTTAACCAAAGTGCCATATGACAGTTGTTCACATGACTATATACGTGCTGAAGGTTCACTGACAATCTTGTAAAAATCAGGATCTTGACCACCACTGTTTGTTTGGTTAGGTAGAAGCTAACCCTTGAGGAGAGGGGACTAGCCCATCCTATAGTCAACATGTATGTAAGGCAGAGAGTCTAGATATAATGAGAGATGTGAATTTCGTTGCATGTAAAGTGCCGCAACCCCGGTGGGGAGATTTGCTACAATAATCAGCTGATTATTGTAGCAAATTAATCCTATATGTAAATGATGTTCCATGCTACGTCACAAAATAACCTTCATTATGCACCTACTAGGGTTATCCCCATTGTTATCTGCGCGTTAATCTGAAGTTGTTTACGACATTACGCGAGGTGATGTATATCGCTTTAACAGTCTTTGCGTTGTCACTAATACTAGTTAGTGAATCGTTTGAATGGCGAGTATACCGATTCGAGTAAGTGACATACTCGTGGTGAGTACACATTTTATCCATTGGCTGGGAATAGGAGTTTCACGTTCCCTGTGTAAGGCTCCAAGCACCCTACCTTTAATCTTGCTGCTACTCAGACTCTCAGACCAAGTTGGTTGAGGGAGGGTGGTAGGGCTGGGAAGCTACCTCAATCCTCAATTAATTAATGGTGCCTTTACCTAGATTAATTTCAAAGGAGCTTGTTGATATTGTAGAGATATACGGACATATTTGTGGTTTCCTTTCATTAGGTGAATGTTTTGACTCACGTTTACCCTCATGCAGATTGATCCATCTTTTCAAAAATTGATTTTTAAACACTTTGGAAGAGTTCTGTGCTTGGCACAAGAACACATTTCCTGCAGGCTATATAGTTCTACATCTATAGATTACCTGCCTGTATTTCATCATCATCATAACTCTCTCATTGAAATGCCTAAGCAAAATAGCATTAGAGTATAGATTTTTAGAAAAGTTAATAACCTACCTAGTATGTAGTAATCAGATATGATACTGCACACTTACGGAACTTGGTACTTGGGAATCATTTTCTTTCCGCAAATCAAGGTTGACATTATCTGCTGTTCAATTTCAGCAATATGATATCAAAATAGAGGTATAGAGTATGTTGATGTAAACGTGATATCCATAGGATAGCGTATGCAAGAGGACATAGCTATAGGCTAAACTACATTGATGAGAGTCTGTGGAAATCGGCAGTCAAGGTTGACGCTGGGATGAGGAATTGGGTTTGTGATGCAGATTTGTATTATCTTGTGATTGATTGATGGTAACGGGTAGTACATACTTTATATCGACCGATCTTAAGAAAAATTGCTCCTTATAACTTGTTTGTGCAATTTTGATCGACTGATCTTAAGAAAAATTGCTCCTTATAACTTGTTTGTGCAATTTGGATCGACCGATTTTAAGAAAAATTGCTCCTTATAACTTGTTTGTGCAATTTTGATCGACCGATCTTAAGAAAAATTGCTCCTTATAACTTGTTTGTGCAATTTGGATCGACCAATTTTAAGAAAAATTGCTCCTTATAACTTGTTTGTGCAATTTGGATCAAGAGAAATCATTTAGGAGTTTATTTTGACACCTTCCTCCATATCGTTTCTAGGGATGTAAGATCAAGCTGTTTCTGTTAGTTTTTCAAGGATTGTGTTTGTTAAGATGAATATGGCTGACATGCAGGTGGATTCCTAGCCGTCTAGACTTCACATGAATCTGATGTTTCCACTGTCTCATCCTCAATCATATATTATGGATGTTTTGTCACGTGCCCAGCTTGATCTTTTCGTATCCTGTAAAATACAAATGGGCAAGGACGAGTGTATGCAAAACAAAATGTTCAGATACAATTAGTTATGGTAATTGCAAAAAGTGTGACTAAGTAGTCAAATGCATTCACAATCAGCAACATTTGATATTCTACTGAATTATGGAAGGGTGGTTCACACAGTAATTTAGGGGATACTTTAAGATTTATAGATTATATAATTACAATTGGAAATCTGTCAAAATATCTTCACTAAAGCATGGAAGCAATACATTATACAGGATATAAGTTGTGACTTGGTTCAAAATAAAACAGGATACATTTAATGTCATGGCATATTACAGGAAAGTCGCTTTGCCTTTAATGTGATAGGTGTGTTATCTATATCCTAGTGGTGATATCAGGAGTCACTAGATTCAAGGTCATGCACACTTTTGATCAGTTTCCAAGAAATCCTCATGGAATATAATTTACTCCCTGTCTAAGGAGATGGATTTGTAGGTCTAGATTATGCACCAAGGTGTTTGACTCGGATCAGATATGATGTGATTGGTTGGTTACATCTTTGTCTGCATTCGATATTATATTTAGCGTACATTGATTGAGACACAAACATGGTCAATAATGGTTGCGCACATAAACTATCATGCAAAAGTACCTTTTTGCCATTAAATTATCTAATACCCTATTCACTCGTCCAATTCAACTATTTTACGCCTGAAAAACCCTTTAATTATAAAAATACTCCAACTTTCAAAAGTTTGACCATTCATCGTACTCTATGATGAAGCGTTTTTAGAGTATTTTGACATCAGTTTTGGAAGACTGGAATGAATTAAACAATCGCTTCAGTGATATACATTTAGAAAATCCGTAGTTGAATTGGACGAGTGAATAGGGTATTTTCAATGAAATCAAGTTTGTGTATTTGAATCATTTATCTAACATTAATAAAGTCATGTTTCTTGAGATAATGACCTTTTGTAACTGGAAAAAAGGTTTTGATTACTGCGCCATACCCAACCCACACGTAAAGATTCCATCAAAGACATTAATTATTAATATACATCATTATCTCCATATAACACTTTTTAAGGGGTTCCTGGCACAAAATATCAAACCAATATGAAATTGGCAAAAATAGCACTGTGTTTACTTGCGCGATCAGTCGAGGTCAGTGGATCAAGGTAAGCTTAGATCAAGGTGAAGATGGCATTGTGCATGGACTGATCCACCTTTTAAATAGGGTAATCACTTCCCACTCTTACTTATTCCCTGGTTGTACTTTATCATCTTATGATGGGACAAAGAAGGGCCATTATCTTTGTATCAATTGATACCAAGGAAAATAAATGTAACATTCAGGTACATGTTTAGTTTATGGACTTTGACCTTACACTTTGTAAGGTTTGTCTTCTATTCTGTGCAAAGTAAGCGGAGCTTTGCTCAGGCTCTTTGAAAGAGAGATGAACACCCTGATCTGTGCTAAATACAGCCTTTTCTGGTTACTTCTACTTTTTGTGCCCATTGAGCATGTTGAGATAAGATTCAGTCACCCAAACAGGGATGAGAAAGTTCCTCTTTTCAGTTGATCATGTTCATATGCTAAAATTTTAGCTTTTTCATTCATTTTCAGCCAATTTTGGACTTTTTACCCAACTTTACAACGCTTTTCCTCGTTTTTGTCAACTGGCCTCTCACATCCCTGCCAAAAGAAGTTTGTGAACCTTCTCATCATGCCGTGCTTAAATGGGATTTTTGTTCAGAATATTTGAATGATATTAGTGATAAAACATATCAATGCATAATTGTGATGAGGTCTACAACCCCAATTATGACAACCTTAACATAAATCCAATTGGAAGCCAGGCATGGTGGTAAGGTCCTGATATCTTTACAGTCACCCAATGGAAGTCAGTTATCAGTTATATACCATATCACTAATCCTATCTCTTCAATGAAAGTCCAACTGAGTCAATAGGAATCTCATCTTTGTCCTTTGTGAATACTTAGAATGAACAAAGATGAGAACAATCACTAGAAAAAATAATTCAAGGGCCTGTTACTGATAAGTCAAATCAGTCTAAATGAGTGCTAAAGTTGTAAATTTGTATCTAGAATGTTTATTTGTAAATGGTAAAGTTGAAGAAGGTAGGGGACTTTACATCATACACATCTAAAGCCATCCTCCAGTTACATTGCTATAAAATGTATAAAATGTTTTTACTATCTTGAAATTTAAGTGACTATGCAGTCAGTCAAATTAAAAATATATAACATTTTTACCTTTTGTGTAATACCAGTAGCATGTGGCATCGATGATGCTATCTAGATGGACTTGCAATCCTTTCCTGATGCATTGGGAATGCATCGGGACAGCATCAAAAGCATATTGGGATTAGGCCCTAGGCATCTTCAAAAAATGACACTTGTCAGTGTTATGTTTGTAAATTTCTGAGAAGTATGTTTTAATTTCTATCCTTTTTTTCTCTCCACAGTGTGAACACATGCTCGTTAAACTGCTCCGATCATGGGTCATGTAATAGCGCCTACCTCAATTGTACCTGCGATACGGGCTGGGTTGGGGAGGATTGTAGTATACCAAGCTGTCCTAATAATTGTAGTAACAATGGGGTATGTGATCAGGAAGCCTGCAAGTGTCAGCTTGGGTATAGAGGTAAGTGCACTCAGTCATCATCAACTTTTGGTTGTGGAGCAGGCGACTACAAGTTTACTCCAGCTAGAGCAAGATATTTAATCTCAATTACCTCTTTGACCCAGTGATATTGGGAAGCTATTATGAGAACACACTACAAATAAAGTCGCGTGAAGAAAACCTTTTCATTTTGGTGCGCCGAGGTTAAAGTTCAAACGCAACTCACGCGATACTAGTGAGCTCGCGTGATTTGTCTGTTTTGTTGCTGTGTGACTTGATGATCGATTTGATTGGTTTGTTGTTTACCAAGGTGCGATTTGGTCCCGCCCAGAATGAAAAGGGTTTTTTTCAGATGACTATAAATGCCAATGAGGTGTTGCATTCACATAATCACTAATAATAATAATTTTAATTCTGTTATTTCTATTGCGCCTTGGATATATAAAGTACTGGACATTGTTATTATGCCGTAACAAGTGAATCATCAGAACCACTTTGCCTTACACTTAGCAATTTGCAGCCAATGACCAAAGGCACAACCCTATGAGCAATCCCCCAACCCTATGAGCAATCCCCCCAATAGCCCCCAATGCGTTTTGAGTCGATGATGCAAATGTGATTAAAGTGATTTGCCCAGGTTCACAACACATTAACACAAGCGGGGCTCAAACTCACAACCTTTCTATTATGAGTCCTGCACTGTTCTACTAGGCCACACACGCCCACAATTCAATTTAGTCTTACTAGATGAAACAAGATGATTGTGGCAGTTTCTGAAGACAACAAGAGAACGGCAACTCTGTGATCTTCTGATGCTGATAAAGAGGTGGTGCAGAAATGCTGTAAATTATTTTCATTACATCAAGACAGCTCCTAGCTTCTTGTGTAAAATAAGTTGTATCAAAATGTACAAAATGGTTTTATTAAAATCAAACATATGTAAGTGCTGTGAGGAACACTAAGCTTCAAACATGTTTTCCAAACATCTTATCCAATTTGATCACAACTGTAAATTGTAGAATAAGGTTTAGTTTGTACTGTGCTTACAATGTTAACCTTACTGTACTTATTTCATATCCCAGCGCATCACAGAACCTTAACTTATATATTGACTATTTATCTTGCATAATAAATAAAATTTGGCAGCTGTGCCTGCATTCAATATCAGACTCTACCTACAAATTTAAATAAATTCACCATGTTGTTGTTTGTGTTTTATACAACTCCAGGCTGTACATTGAAATTATCTGCTTGAATTATTTATTAAGACAATTAACTAAACAATCTTGATCAAGTTGTTTAACAGAATGTGGGGGTGGAATTTGGGGAATAAGTGATGTTTAGTTTCTTACATAAGTATCGCCTTTTCCATATGGTTATCGTATCGGTAGTGAATTTAATCTGAAAACAAGTAGATGGAATGAGTTTAAGAAGTCTGGATGATGGGTAATCCAACAGGATGTTCATACTAGTAATCTTTTAAATCTTTGATGTTCAGTTTTGTTAGATAGTAATATATTTAGGAGTCTACATTTTTTATTCCATTTAAAAAGTGTTTCATATTTTGGAGAAAATATGGTTTGCACTCATATTTGTTTCTCTTGTGACTTATCTATAAGCACAATTTTTTGAATTGATTTGCGATTTGTATACATATTTTTACATTTTTTGGATATAAATAACCTACACCATAATCATTTTGGATGAAGTGTATTTTAGGTTCTTAGGGCTAAGGTGTAGTTGCAATTAGTATTTTTAATTAGGTTTAGTGCAGGTCTGGTTTAGAGTTAGTATTTTTGATTAGGGTTTAAGTTTTATTTAAGGGTTTAGTCAAGTTTGATGGGAGGGCAAGTATACCTTTTCTCATAATGTGCATGTGTGTTGATTAACTCAAATGGTGAAAACAGCAATATATAAAATTTTTAAGAATGGCACAACTTATTATTTTTGAACATAAAGATATCAAAAAAATCACAAATTTAATCCTAAAAACAGAAAATCAACACATTAACTAAATGAAAAAATACCACTATAACAAGGATTTATATGAGCAGCAGATTGCTAGCCCAGTAGCAACTTTCTAGTGACATTCCATATGTTGACATGTATTTGGGGTTACTGTGATCAAGTCCCTCGGTTTGAAAATGGGGTACACTCTTTTCCCCCTTTTGACAAGATGGCCTATAAATGAAAAGGGACTTCAAAGTTAATTGAATTCTGACATCATACTAGAATTAATTCACCTACCAACCAAAGATATTACCAAACAGAGGAGCCTCAAATATTCATCATTGTTGGCACTTACAATCTCATCACCAACCATATGGCTAAAGATTGATTACAAGTCGTAAATATAGAATGCAATGCTATTTGCAATGGGTGATTCATTGTCATTGTCTTAATCAAACACAAACTGGGATGATAATGATCATCTTACTGATGTGAACTGAATGACTATGCTGGTATTTCACCTGGGGTGAAATGGCATCGATGGCTTGTGTATCAGTCATAATGGGGGGGAAATACAAAAATGACTAATTATCTATTTTGAGCACTAAAAAAACGTTGTAGATGATTATGATCACTGGCTGGATGACTATACTGGTATTTCGCCTGGGGATTGGGAAGCTTTGCTGCCTTTTTTTTAAGAAAAAAAATTTGTTATAATGAGAAAAAGAACAATCAGATACTTTAAGCTGCATACTTTAAGCACCAAAAAGATTTAAATAGGTTGTTTCAGTTTCAATTTAAGCAATACTATAAAAAATGAAGGAAATCTTGACTCAGAAAGTGTTTTTAAGTGTATTTTGTCTAAAACTTATTTTGCCAGTGAAAAGGGGTTAAAAAGCACATGCATGCTTTCCTATACTTATACATGTGGAATTAAATTCGGGATCCCAAATTTAAGCCAACAAATGGCCATAACAGAAAAAGTAAGCATATTTAAGCCAAATCATTTGGAGGTTATTAATATCTACCCAAAACTCGCCCAATAAGCTAAAAAAAATTAAAAAATCATGGGTGTCAGGGAGCGCTTCAATTTAACACTTTATAGTATTGCTTTAACAAAAACATATAATGTAACCCATTCCTTCATAATATCAAGATTTAGGGTTCGATTCCTGGGCAGGTACATTTATCGTTCTCCTGTAAACTTATACTAGGGGTAAGGCAAGCAATAAAAGAGTATTTTATTATGTATATTTCCCATTATATTAACCTCTTTTCCTCTTCCAAATTTCAAATTTCACCGCAAGCTTTGCAATCATTTCACATGTTAAAAGCCCAAGCCAATACAGGCAACATGTGAGATGATATAGAAATTGTGCTGTCTACACAAGATGCTTTGGAAACCTGCCTAACTATATAAGCTCATATGGCCAAGTGGTTAAAGCATTGGATCATCTTCATTTGGTCCTGGGTTTGATTCGCAGGCAGGCACATTTTCACTCTTCCTTGAATATTTACCGATGGTGAAGTACTTAAAATAGCAAGACGATTCAAATGAGAAATTAAAATGCACACAAAAATTGGCTATAAAAATTAAAGTGAAGTGCTAAACAGTACGTGCATGACATATGGTTTATAATCTCAACCCAGGCATTCAACAAATTAGCTGAAATTTTGGCCTGAAGGCATTGGATTCTTGAGTGCAGGGTTTTGAAATGGGATTAAAAAAAACTCCATAGGACTGAAAAAAATGGGTAGTGTATCTTTACCCAAGTGATTCATATGCATCATGTATACCTGCCTGAACTGGTAATGATCATCTAAATTGACTATGTAGGTATTTTACCTGGGGGTAAGACTGGGTTGTATGGTGTATTCAGGGATGTACCCAGACCAGGGGTGGGGATTATGTAGAAGGGGGGCAGCTGTATGGTCATACATTCACAAAAAGTGTCAATCTTCTAAACGTTCACATATCAGTTTCCTTCACACAATTGCCATGAGTGACAGTGAACATTTGACATCAGTTTTCAAGAGCTTGAATTTTGTAAAGGGCATAAAGAACTAATACAGGGCGGTATAAGGATTATTATTTTTTTTTTCATGTATATGGGCAGAACTTTTGTAGAAACATGATTTTAAAGTGTTAGTGAAAAGAAATACAAGAAAAATGCTAAAAATGAGTTCAAAATCAAAGAAAATCTTTGAATTGTACCACAAGTAATTTTCAAATAAACAACCATCAACACTGTGCTAATATATTCCATTTTGGTGTGATTTCAAAATTGATTATTGCCACATCAATTCCTCATGCAATATCTGCATTGTGAACCTCAATCAAATTGATTCCAATATAAACTCTTAGAAGCCAACAACTGACAAGTTAAAAGTGCGGACTAAATAATGAGAGCATGATGTTTCTGAATTGTACAATGGTGAATAGTGTCATGGTTTGGTCAGTATCTGAGCATAACATGCTGGTTGACATACTACTCAGAATTTGGAACCAAATGCACAGAAGATCCGATGTGCCGGATGCATTCTTGCACTCACCCCTATACCCTTACCCATGTATGGTGGTTACTCGTTGTAATCCAATCTGTTCAGTATTATTCAAATAAACAATGGTGATTCATGTTAATTATTGCTATCAAGCATGACTCTACTACTACCTGTCAGCGTGGACAAGGGGGAACTTGAATAAGTGCATGACTAGTGGTAATTTGCTCACTTCATTAAGATATTTCCCTGGTTCAGGGTGGGGCTTCTTTCTGAAGAAAGAAAGAATTTCAGTTAATCTAGACTTTTGTCATAATTTTTTGTTGGCTTCAGGAATTATTTATCAGGGTAATGTATATTAACACTTTTTAAAACAATAGTAAATTTGACATTTGTGGAAATTATAAGGAAATTTAAAAAATATTATATAGCCAATACATAGTATTATCACAGCCATTTTAGATAATTTTGAAAATGTTGAATTGAGACTACCAGGTCCTATAATTATGTCCTTTTTAAAAAGTTTAATGGGTGTTTTATCCTACACATCTTATATTTTGACAAAATTTAAGTACATCCAACATTTTCTTGGATGCACTATTTTGTCACTATATATTATAATATTAAGATTGGAGCAAGTTTTGAATAACACATTGAAAAAGCAATGGTTTTAATTTGATAAGGCTTGATGTAATTTATATATTCACAATAGTATATGTTTCAGGTATACTGTTTGTTGTAGATATCAACCTAGAAACTACATCCTTTCTTACTCGCTAAGAGTTTCCTTAACCCTGAAAATTGAGATTAGCATAGCATGGGTATGTGAGTAAAAGAGGATCTGCCGTTTTCTATTTCTTGCACTCAGTTGCATACTAATGGCCATTTGAAACACCCAGGTCATTGATCAGCCATTTCACTGCATTCAAACGCTTTTAAGCACAAACTGGTGAGATGTTGATAAGTTTCCTCCATTTGAAGCTTAAGGCATCTTCTGAGTCATTGAAAAACAATACTCTGTTAGCATTCTTGTGTTACCATATCATATTCCCTTGATGAGTGCGATACAATGGCATTTATGTTCCACGGTGTTTCCTGTTGTTTCGCTATTACAGGTCGTGATTGCAGCATCGGCCCTGAGGATGGTGTATGGACGCTTCAAGAGGGCGCTACACTAGGGATGACATCTTTTGCAACAGTAGTAGATGGTGATGCACTCTGGGTAATCGGTGGTTATGACTTCCAAACTAATCAAGATATTTCTGTATTAATGTGAGTAATTTATGCAGGAATTTTATTTTTAGATCAGTTCATTAGTTCATATTTTTTTCAGTCTTTATCCTCTACATGAAAGTATGTTTACTTTTAGCCTAATTTTAAATAATTGTTTGATATTTTGCATAATATAGAAAAAAATTAGGGTGGGTAGGTAGGTGTTTTTTTTTTTTTTCCAAAGAGTACCCAATTCACTAAATTAGTTGCTTTTTTGTGACCCTTGTTTTTTATTTGTTCAGAAAATTAGGGTGGACCGGGTTAGGCCAATCAAATAATCATTTTTAGACTTGGTATAAGTTCATTTTTGTGTCCTTCGATGGTAAAACCTATTGCACTTTCTTGTTTACCAATCCATTTTTTTTAAACCTTTCAATTTTGATTTGGAGTTTTAATTTTTTTTCCCAAATCCAAATTGAAGAAAGGTTAAATGCAATATTGACAATGAGAAATAAGAACGCAAATCAAAGAGGTTAAATCAACTTAACCAAAATGTAAAACTAAAACCTAGTTTAATTGATGGTGTTACATATTATGAAACTAAAAAAATTTAAAATTTGAAAAATCGGATAAAGCCCCTTTGAGCACGAGTGTTTGTTCACATGTGTGTGGGTGTGTCCATCAGGAGTTCAGACATGATATACTGCATGATAGAGAGATAATACACCTATGTAATTGATCTCAGAGATACTCACTATGCAATCCTATGTTCCTGAAATATGCATGTGATGGTGTTGTTAACCTAAGTTATTTTTAGTTTCAAGTATGTAATGTGTTCCAATTTTAGAGTATATGCAGGAGTAGATTTCATGAAGATTCGTCATAAATATTGATAAGGAATTGAAATTTTGTGCTAAAATAATTTCTTGATGACCACATGGTTAAAGCGTAGTTGTTGATTTTCTTGATTTATTTGTCATATGTAACATCATCGTCAATATATTTTCATTCAAATAAAATCAGAATTGATAAAACAAGGAATTTATAAATTTCAGATATTTTAAAGATGGATGTAAACACAAAATAACTGCCCTGACAGCAACCATTGATTGGCTATCCTGAAATGGGCATTAAATTAGAAGTAAATGTTTATTAACTGTTAAAGTCACCTTTAAATCCCTTTATTTTTGGTAAAAACTCTATTTTAGAGGAGAGACAAACCATATAGTGAAAAAATAAGGAATAGTTTTAATCAAGGCCTGCATCAGAGACACAACTTTTCTTCTTTAGAAGTGCCAAATGTGGCCACAAATTTTGTCATATTCTATGATTTCCCTATTGTTAAGAAGGGGATTTAGATGTTTCAGAGGGATGAAAAATTGAGTAAAATTTACAAAATGGAATATTGGTGTTAAGAAAATAGAATTTTTTTTGTCTTTAACAATATGTTTAGTGGAAAAACAGCATTATATCAAACATTAAAATTGTGTCTCTTACAAATTCGAGAAATATCTAAATATCAAAATCAGTAGCAAGGAAAAATGCTGCCTGAAAAAGAAGGAAAACACAGTGCAATAGGTAAATAAGTAAATACCAAAGTGACATTGGCAGGTGGGAAGGCCCATAGAAATAAATAATGAAATGTCAACTTTAATATCCCTAATTTCAAGTATATATAACGGTTGTACACATCAGTTTATTATTGACATTTGTGACCCATCATATCGAAAGGTACTTTAAGGGTCCCAAAATGAAAATTGAATTTTTGGTCTCATCTGAAAGATTCTATTTTAAGCTTTACAATGACACCTTGCTTTTGGTTATTGGATGTTCTATTGCAAAGTTACATCCAAATTGGTAAAAGGCATCGGGCTGATTCAGAAAACTATAGTTCTGAGAAAATTTAGTTTAAAGTTTCTGCACTGGTAAAACTTGAATGGAGAAAGGATTTTTTATCTCGGTTTTTAAAACATTTGTCTTATATTTTGGATGTTGGAACCTGGTTAATATGATAGAATACACTTCAAAGATAACGTTTCTGATGAAATTAGAAATTCGACCTTGGACGTGATTTTTGACTATGCTCAGTTTCATTGGCCCGTATCTCGTAATTTACTATGTCGACCTTAAGGTACCTTTCGATATGACGGGGTCACATTTTAGATTGGGACATATATTGATGAACTCTCATGTCCAAGTTATATGCTGGGTTTCAAACCAGAAAACTGGTGTTCGATTTGGGTTTGAGTCTTTGGTGGACATCTTATTTCCCACTTTTCTCCTTGTTATTGATGAATTTCTTTAAATAGAAACTTAGATATCTAATATGTTTCTAATTATTATGTATATTATAATGTTACCTTTAGAAATTGGCTTGTTGATTTAATAAGCTATCAGACATTTCATCAAATTATGAAAAAAAACCGTTTGGTTTTCAATTCAGTGTCTTGCCAATCTGCATCATGATATTGCACATTTCTAAAGGACATGTGCCCTATAATGTCTTGTAAAAGCTGCATTGATGATAGATACAAGAATTAAATGTATCTTGATATCACATCGTCGGTCTCATCACATACCGGTCTATTTCTAAAGTGATCTATATGCGTAAAATATGTTTTCACATACTGATCTATAACTTAAGCATCATAGAAATTAATATTGGTGAAACAATTGAGGACCCTAGAACTTAAAGGGGTTTAAGTCACAAAATCTTGAAAATTGAGTTGTGTCAATTTCCTGCTACAGAATTCTCATTTCTACATTCTGTATAAGTTTTGTAGTAATTTGATGATCAGAGCATGTGTAAGAGTCACTGCGAGATTAAGGATGGGTTATTCCGTGTATTTTCTCTTACGTGTAACGTATTCATGAATGCGTGCGTGTATCGTGTACACGTATGAGATAGACTCAAAACCAAAGGTCAATGGCAGAACGTACAGCATTGCCAACAGTTGAAGCTTAAAGCCCAGTAATATCCCCCGGACATCAGATCATGCGTGCGTGTAACGCATCATGCGTGTAACGTGCCCAACCTTATGCGAGATACAGCAATACCATTCAAGACAACACAAATGATATGATGTTTGTGCCATTTTCTCAGTTTGTACTCAATGTGACTTAACCCCCTTCTGGTTCTAGGGTACTTAATTTATCGAATCTTTAAGCAAAATTCAAACCTCAAAGTGTGCTTTTTATATTAATATCAAATCCAGGAAATTTGATTAAGAGAACTATTTCTCAGAGGTCAAATAAAACTGACACGATGATATAGATCGGTATGTGATGTGCTGTTTATCGATTTTGAAATAGATGGGTATGTGATACGACCGATGAAATGTAAACGGTAAAAATTATAACAATACTTCAAGCTTGTTTTTCACCATTTTATGTCTGAAAATATGTTTTAATCTACATTTTTGTCATTTTAGTTTCAAATTGGCAGATGCCCCCCCCCCCCCCAAAAAAAATGGACATATTCCTTCTATTTTAGAATCTACAACCAGCTTTAACTTATATCTATATATCATCTGTGTTAATTCCCATTTCTTCAGACATAATATTTTTGAGACATACTGTAACAGATTCTCAGGTGAAGCACACGATGTGATTGATTAGCAAGTGTAGAGTTATAAAGCTTACTCATTTTAACAACAAATTTTCTGCTGGAATTCACCCTTAAGCAGTGAGATATTAAACAGGGAGATAGAACATAATGAAATTAAAATAGACTTGTGGTAAATTTGTACGGCTTTTGACAGATTAATTCACAATTTGACTGAGTGATTGGGTTGGCGTGGTATCTATCATCGTTAAGTTATGGTAATATGGTTATTGAATATGACTGAATTTGAAACCAGGAGTCTTTGTGCTCTGAGATTTTGCTCTGCATCCCCCCTTCGGACAAGCCTTTTTTGCTTTAAAAACAAATAGAAAATAATAGAAATTTACTTGTCTCATGTCTTCTTTACCCCTTGTAGCTAAAAAGAGCTACTTTGGGGAATTACTAAAATTGGCTAGAGTTTAATTCAGTTCATTTTTCAAAAATGTGGAAGTTTCAAAATTAAGTAATTCTAACTCTAAAATTCGAACACGTAGAGTAATGTTTAACATTTTAAATAAAAATCCTAACAAACCAA
>JXSR01S062185.1:0-12357 GCA_000969725.1 Ophiothrix spiculata | reverse complement strand
AAAGTTGGTTCACAAAAGCAAGTTGTAGCAACATTTGATGTTAGTGAAACGTGGTATCAAAACTTTAAACATTTACGTGAAACGGGATGCCAAGGACAGGTACATACTGAGATTTTAGTCGCAATTAATTAATGTAAGTGAACTTTGTTTTGTTAATAAAAACAAACAACTTATTCATTTATCCATTCACTGATTTATCCTATAGCATCATAATCAGTAGGATTGACACAGATACTGCTCAATTTTGTCACACGCTGTCTGTGACCCACCTGCTAAGAAAGCAGAATTACTCAGCCATAAAGCAAGCTCTTCTTATAAATTTGGTATCATTGTAAAGAAGAGATTGTTAGCTAACCAAATATTGTATCAAATAGATGAAAAGGATTCAAACAAATGAGATATAGGTGGCTAAAAAAAGTTTCCAAACTTTTTTGACAGGTTTATTTTGTATATCAGTCACACTTACAATTGCTATAATGGCTGATCAAAATATATAGCCCTGTCAGTATACCCATCACTTATTCATATTGCAGTTATCGCCCACTGCACGCTACACCGTGACCTTTGCATTGCTTAACCAAGTCGGAGATCTTTAACCAGGTTTAATTGACAAACAACGCAAGTGTAAATATCTCAATGACGTACCATGCTCCTAAGGCGTGATCGCTGTCCAAGTATAACCTAGTTAACAAGGCATTTGGGGTGTGTCTGACATGTTTTTTCAATGGACTCGATCAGGTCCTTTAAATTATTGTATGCTAATGAGTATGGTGTCATGAGAACGAAAATTTCATGATCTTGATTGACATGTGTGTACGAAGTTGATAGCTTTAAAGATGCGAGCGTGGTGGGCCAATGAAACTGGGTATGTCGAAACTCCTTGGCACAGGAAATTTACACCTGAAATAGCGTGGGAAATCTGAATGAGCTGACCGGGGTCTTGTTACAAAATGTGCCTAGTCAGGCTTACCCTTTGGTCTTTTGAGTTCACAAAAAATATCACATGAAAGCTTAATAAATCAGGAACAAAATGGTAAATGTACGAAAAAAATCGGCTGGTTAGTTTTTATACAGCGATCTTTGAAGTTATCATCCTATAATACCCAAAACACGGGAAGATATCTCGGAGTCATGCATCAATTACGAGCGTTGTGTGTGCATTGTGTAGGAAATGTTGCCGATAACTGCAATATGTGCCTTTAATAACACACGCAACGTCTTTTCCAAATTAGTAACAATGATTGTTGCGAGTACTTAAGGAGATGTTATCCTTTAATTATATAGACTTCCTATCTGAAAAAAAGTTGCCAATTGGCATCTTTATGACGACATTTCGACTAGACAAAATAAACAATGCATTTGATATAATTTACCAATTGACAACTTAACCAACAACAGTTGTCAATTGGTAACTTTTGAACAAAAAATACATTTACCAGGGTTGTTAGAGTCGGCTGATAAAAAAAAAATCTGAAAATAGTGACAAAATGCCAAAAACAGGCTGAAAATAACAAAAAAAAAAGCTGAAATAATGACTGTTTTGAAGGCATGAAAAAACTTAAATCAGATTAAAATCTGAACTCTCACACCCCTGATTTACATGATTAATGAGCCAAAATTCAATTTGCTGTGTAAAAGTTACCAATTGTCAATTACAAAAGTCATCAAAATTTAAGGGCGCGTGCAAACGTACAGAGTAGGTGCAAATAGTCGTCATGGTCGTTCGGATTAAATATGTGACCGTCCACCGAAAACAGCAGTAAATGCCAGCTCTTGTCATTTTCACTTTTTTAATTATTTGCAAAGACCATGCTTGAAGGTTTAAAATGACACCTTAATGAACTTCACACGATTTCCAGAAGTCAAGTTATGGTCCGTCAAAAGTTGTCAGGGAGTAAAACGTATAACTGAGATATACGCGTTGAAAGATTATTAAGCCCTATATTTTCTGTTGATCGGCTTAAGAATATGCCAATTTATTTTACATTTCCTATCATTTTCTTGAAATGAAACTTTGCTGGTATTTTGTAGTAAGCACTAGAATTGTGAATCTGTCAAAAAATCAATTTTGGCAACAAATTACGACCTTGACATGTATTTTCACCTGTAGCGCAAAATGAAGTTTCTGGCATTTACTGCTCATACGGGCTGGACGGTCACATATATGAAACTAAATTTAAATATAAAAACTTGTTCGTCTACTTACAAATAGTATTCATTGAGTACGTCATCATGTTAAACTGTCATCATGGTCACAGAAGAAACGAACCTCCATTAGACCGAGCTCACCTTTAAGACCTGTTGCCGAAATAATCATTTCAACGGCTGCTTTAGCAAAAGTCCAAACTCTAAAGATAAGACCCAAATGAAAATCATATCTTTATCACATGTGACATTTTGGATAACAATACTGTTTATATAGTAATATTAGTATGCCTCATAATACTGATTTAGTATCTGATTGGTTATGAAGCAGATGCAAGACAAGATAAGTTTACATTATATGTAAAGTGTTCAATAGGCGCGCACAATTTGCAACCAGCGCACAGGCGTTGCAAAGTGGGGCATGGGGTATAACTCATGCCAAAAACGTTTCGTCACATTATACTTAAAATTGCTTAGGTTATACCGTATGGAAATAAGCTTATTTTGAGCAATTCAATCTCGTAAAATATTAAGACAATAATAACTGCGCACCATCTTTTTTGAGGTCATTGTTTAAAATCGTCGGTGTTTGATTTGGGCAGAGGTACTTTTCTGAGGGAGCGTAGCGAATTAAAAGATGGTGCAAAGTTATTATTGTCATTAATACCGTCTTTCGACATTTTAATGCCTTTTATGCGGGATTTTATAAAGAAATACTTTATCAAACTTATTTCTTACCTAAAGGTCTTCTTATCCCTATAAGAATATTTCGATCAGTCCAGGCATGACGATCATCGCGTAAAATGATAAATGTGCGTGTGTGTGGTGTATACGCGAGCTTGATTGGCGTTTTATGAGAAAACGCAACGAATTCAGGCGCTAATGACATCACATACGCAGGTCATTATAAGAAGTCATTGTTACCTGATAATGACCGCGCAGTTGTTTGCGTAAAAGTAGAAATAATCTTATTAGATTGGATTATTAATTAGACAATAATAACTGGGCACCATCTTTTTTGAGGTCATTGTGTGAATTCTGAGGTGATTGTTTTGGACCGAGGTATTTTTCTGAGGGAGCGGAGCTCCCGATGAAAAATACCGAAATATAGATGATGCAAAGTTATTATTGTCATTAATAACCGGTCTTTACCTTTAATGTACAATTTTGTGAAGACATACTTTATTAAACTCATTTCTTACTTAAAGATCTACTTATCCCTATAAGATAATTTCGATCAGTCCAGGCATGACAATCATTACATCGCGTAATATGATAAACGCGCGTTTTATGAGAAAACGCATTAAGCGCTAATGACATCACATACGCGGGTCATTATAAGAAGTCATTGTTACCTGATAATGACCCCGCAGTTGTTTGCTTAAAAGTAGAACTAATCTTACTTGATTGGATCGCGCTATTACGCAGGTTATTAATGAAAACAATAAACAACAGAAGCGAACTCGTATCCAAGTCGTGCTCATTCGATATCTCATTGGTGGGATGCATAAAACCGATGCTATCAATGAAATTCGCAGTTGCATGGAGTACACAAAGACTTTGCCTTAAAAGCTGGAATTCTGTGCATAATAATATTATGATATAAACATATTTTAAAAATTTCCCCTTCATGTATTCCTCTACTAGACCAATGTCGTATACCGTATATGCATACATCCACAAAAGAAAATTAAATAAGTCTAAATCGAGGGGAAATCTATATTTGCTCGTTCCGCCAATATTTGCCAACTCTGAAGTCACTAAAATTATTATTACTTTTTTATTTTGTTTTTTTAACCTCACTGTCTGTCCCTTTCGTGTTTGAGTATTACTAACACGAAGAAATCCAACTTGCTTATATTGACAAAGATAATCTTGAGCAAGATTCTTTATCCACTTTGTCCCTCCTCAACCAGGTAAAAGAAATAGGTTTAGGTATGTAAAAAGTATATGGAGGTAAAATCAGACATGTTTGTGAGGGAGTGGTGGCGTAACCCACAAACATATGCAGTCTGACATAGATACATGCTAAGGAAATGGAGATACATGTAGGTACCTCGGCTGTTAGCAAATAAGCTTCACTTTCGACTTTGAATTTGGCTATTAGCATACCGTAATTATATCTTGCTGACAGCAAGTGAGAATTAGGACGTAGTAACATTTATTTTTTTATAGACACACTATAGTGCACATCTTATATCCTTAATAGCGATATCACTCGACCGATAAAAGCTCTTTGTTCAAAATTTTCATCTTAATACAATTGAATTTGCTAAAAAAGCAATTATTTATGATATCGCATCCGGTTTAATATTCTAATTTGTCTTAAAAGCATTATCATCCATTGTCTCTTAATTCAAGTTCATCAAAATTAGCGACGTTAAGTGTTTTCAATATAATTATTAATTTGTAATTAGGCCTGACAATTAAAAAGAATTATCGATTAATTAGCATTAAGTGGTTTGACATTTACTCGATTCCAAGCCTTTTCTTCATCAGTTGAGCTACATTTCAAGCACAATGATGATGGCAAGATTTTCAACTCTGCTGATATTTGTTTTTGCTACAGGTAAGGAATTTTTAGAACAATTGATTGTTTAGCGATGATCAATTTATTCAAATCAATATATTTTCAAAACTTTTTATTTTCTTGATTATATCAATTATTCAAAGTATATTTTTACTGATATTACAGACCATATCAAAAAATAATGAAAAAGAAATATACAGGGATGCTTAAAGGCCGAGATCGCATTGCATGATTATTAGAAAATGGGAAAATTGATATTATAGAATATCATTAAATAGGAAAGGTTGAAATTTTCTGATAAATATCCCAATCTCTTTCCATCTTGTCATTAGAATACAAATAACGTTCAACTGAAGCAATGTTGTGAATTATGACTTCAAGTGCAACATTCTCAACATTGGGGAAACCTTGGAACTAGCTAGTCTTAATATTTCTTCTATTAATGATGTTTTCATGTCATAACATGATTAAGATTTATAACTGTTATTCTCGTGGGTGTTTTGTGATTTTAACAGCTTTTGTTAGCCAAGTACATAGTCACACATGCGAAATAGGACAAGAAAAGGACGACGCAGACAAATGGATGTGGGTTCTAGCTTCTCAAAACCCTTGCCAATGTACTAGAATTGTGTTGGGTGGTAGGAATACAACGACACCAAGGAGAGCCTTCGAACCAAGCTATGTTGAGAGACCGCTAATATCGGATGAGATTCAGGAGATTAGGCTGCACTTCAACCTGCAATGCCAGGAAAAGGGTATGAACTTCAGGAGAAATCGATTTTTTTTTTGTTCACAGATTGTCGTGTGCGATAGCGATAACGGTAGACGGTTTATTACCTGATTTTGATAACGGTATTATATTAGTTTTTTGTTTTATTTAAGGCTGGGTAGACCAACAACTGGCACACACACTTTTTGTGCTAAAACTCTCAAACTAATTGTGTGAATCATAAATCCGAAAGCAGATTTTCATGCGGAACATGATCGTGATATCACATTTTTAATAGTCAACTTATGCATGTCAAAAAGTGTCACAAGCCGTATTTTCACCCAAAAATGTTCAAAGAGCATAACTTCAATTTGAAATGTTGATTTTTTAAAGGTCGATGTATTATGAAAATATCTGAAAACTTATGTTGCTTTTAGTCAGATCTGATAGGTAATCAACTTGAGTGTTAAATGAAGCTCTGAATGTGATCAAAGATCATGGCCATTATTCGCGAACCGTTGACCCTACATAGAACCATAGGCCAAATTTGGACCATGCATTGGCCTTCAAAGTATTTTGATTGGGGATTCAGTCAAGGTCATTCAAGGTCAAAGGTCAACCTGAGATTAAATCTTGATATTGGCCGAAAAGTTTACCTAAGGTAATCCCACACTCTTAAAAAAGCCAGGATCAAATTTGAGCTTATCCTGATCCCGGATCAAAAATGATCCCAAAAAGGATCAGATTGATCGAAAAAGGATCAATTTGATCCGAAAAGGATCAGATGTGGTCCATTTCTGGATCATATTTTGATCTGGAATCAGGATAAGCTCAAATTTGATCCTGGCTTTCTAAGAGTGCAGCCTCAATCATTCACGGTCACGGCCTGACCCTACCTGGACCACAGCGATTAACCCTCAGTATCTCAAAGGGTACCCGGTAGTAGTTTATAGACCATATCTATAATTGACATACTCCCGCCGTTGATGGGGTAATTCCACAGAATCGGACGGGGAACAAAACTCAGAGCGAGATCAAGTAGTGTATTTATCATACTTTGCCTCGTTCTGAGTTCCGATTCCCCGCCCGATTCTGTGGAATCACCCCATCAACGGCGGAAGTATGTCAATTATAGATATCGTCTATAAGGGCACACATCTTGTAGAAATGTATGTAATTTGGGTAGAAGTATATAGAAGGAGATATGGACGTGTTAATTTTCAATTACCCAGTCATCCGGAACCAAAATTCATTAAAACAACAACCATTTACATCTTGTTAAAATTATAACAAAATAAGGTTAATTAACTCTGAGTATATCATTTAGAATCAAACTAAGGCCTAAAAAAAAATAAAAAAAAAATATTAAAAAAAAAAAATCCGACCTACCTACCCTATATTTTTTTCTATGTTACGCCAATCAAACAATTAAATTTTTTTGGCCTAATGGTTTAATAGACGAAAATCACCATGCTTGAGTGGCTCAATATTCTACATCTGCAAGTCTGTTATAAATAAGGGAGATGCACGCATGGTGCTAACGCTTAGAGACGTACTTCCACAAAACGAGGATATTAATATATACAAGACCTTGAAAGTGCAAATAATAATAGTAGTAAGCATACATTCGTTAAATAAAAAGAGTGAAATGTCACTCTTTTTGAGTTATACTTCACTCTTTGTAAGAGTTAAAAATGTCACTCTTTTAAAGACTGATCACTGACACCACTATTCTTAAAAGAGTGGTGTCAGTGACTTATCTACATAACCCAAAAATAATTGTGTCATTGTGTCAATTGTGTTATTACATAACACACACAAAAAACTGATGTGTAACAATGAATACAAAAGTTAGGCTGACATTTTATTTGGTCTCAACTCGATGTTGAAGTTATTTTATTTGGGGTCACTCGTCATTTTGACGTCACGACCAAATGTTTGGTAGCAAAAATTTTGTTTGGAGGCCGACACAAAATGGTTGAGCTGGGTACATGGTTCAATATTTGTGTTTTTGACCGAGGTATTAAATTCTTTTTCAATAAAATGAAAACAAAATTACTTACTTCTGACGTCAATTTGTGGAAATATTCCAACAACTTTCAAGGAAATTTTGATAGAGCCTGACATAGTTTGTTTTGACCGAATTTGGTCCATAAAAGATTGAACCCGAGATTGAGTAAATTAAACAACTTGATCTAGAGTTGCCACTGTGTTCAGAACACCATTTGCAATCAGAAATTTTTAATTGCAGTTTTGTGGAAATCCCTATATGTCATTTATATGCATTCCTTTGACCAAGTTTGGTCCATGAGGTAATTAAGTTCGTTTTAGGGAGTGATATCTACAATCTAAACCAAAGCTTTCATACATTACAGATTTCTTTATAGATGCATACATCTATATATATGTTCTCATGATTGTTCCCACTTTATTATGTGACTTACTACAGGCAACAAACACCCATCTTTACCAAGTACGCCATCTGATATTATAATAGATGCAGACAATGGTTCTACAATCACAGCAATGACCTGGACATCCCCTACAGCAACTGGCAATCCTGGTATAGTGATCCCAACATCAGTGATCCCAACATCTAGTAATGCGTCAACTACAGGTGACACAAAGGTTACATTCGCAGTAACGGATGCATCTAGCAACACAGATGAGGCTTCATTTACCAATACCATTGAAGGTATGTTGATCACAGTTTAGTTTTAATTTTATTTTATTTTTACGTAAAGTTGACAAAGACTTCCGCATAAAATATATTTTATTTTATTTAAGTATACATATTTTTTCATTATTTAACGATGCTCGAAGAGACTAGGAAAACTCGTCTATTATGCCTCTACTGTTGCGTGCTTAGAGTTACACCCTGCTAATATAACCACCGGTCGCCGACCGGTGTCTGGTAAGCCGAAGGAGGCTGCAACGCCGGTAAAACATTGGTATAACACCGGTGAATGCTTGCGAGCTCTTGCGATGCCCGGTCGGTCGCCGGTCGTTATTACACCATTATGATATCGTATACAAAACACAAGGTTGTAACTTAGAATTAAATTTTTGCGGCATGCTTCCAGCGTCTCTGTAGCTCACGGAGACCGTCTGGACACCGCACAGCGATATTCAAACAGCCAATATACCTGTCGACAAACCTTGCAATAATTTCTAAGTCTGGTGCTTATCCGGAGTTTGTCGAGTATTCACGGCGACATCCGATGAGTTTGTGGCCTTCCGATTGTTTCCTTGAGTAAAACGAACACTTTGTATGTATTCATACATCTTGATCACAGTTTACTAAACAGAAATATTTTTCAAATAATGACAATCGACCGAAATTTGAGTGAATTCTGACTCTTTGAAACATGCGTTTTTGTCGAATGATTATTTTTTATGAAAAATGAAATCACGTTTTTGAACTGAAATAGTATTTTTTTGCCTAGTTTTGTGGCACAATTTGCTAGTTTTCTAGTGTGGAATATACTTTAACAAGCACGTTTGGAGCTATGGCAAATGCCAACTTTGCTCCGTCTTGGCCAACTTAGCTCGAATATATCGGGACTTTCATCGCCTTTTTCGGAATTTCAAGTAACTGAAGAGCATCACCGTTATGCGCCGGGGCGACTCCCATAATGCAGTTCAATTTAACATGCAATTTAGCATCTTTCCCATATAGTGGTAATTTGACCTCGCTGATTATTCAATTAGTTCATTCGTGTCCACTGAGCTATTACTTTGTATTATGGGAAGCTTTAAATCACCCTCTGGATTACTACAAGAATGCATCTGTGAGTGGTAGAGTAATTACTATACAAACTTATTGTAGAAAATCAGACCCGTGAAATCGGGCACATGTTTTATTTTGTTCGGAGGGGGGCAGTCATATTTGAAATGGATGCAGGTATAAGGATCGCGCTCCGATAGGCTGGGGCATTCGATGAGTGCACATGCTAAAACAATGAGGGGTCATTGTGCAAGAGCTTGATTATTGGCATTCGTTGAGAGAAAATACAATAATATGAGGTAATTATTGGTCATAAACTGAGGGATCATTGTGAGAGAGCACGATTTTTGGTATTCGGTGAGTGAAATTTGACATCACTCGGTGAGAGAAAAATATAAAGATTTATGGGGTCTTTGGATGAGAGCACATGCAATTATAAAATAAGTGGTCTTTGGGTGTCAGCGATGCTGAAAGGGGTGGAGGGTTATGCCTAACATATGCGTCACCTCCAGAATGGGACTTCCCCTCCCCCGAGCGACTTCCCAAGCGCTGTTCGGGGTGAGCTATACCGTTGGTTTTGATTGTTGTTTGCTCCAGTAAGTAGAAGAGTATTTTGGTACATCGTCAATAGGCAAATATCGCTGTGCACCGGTCGGATTGACGTCTGCTGAATTCTACCCAGTACCCAGTATGACGCCGTTATGTGACCAATTTACGCAAACTTTTTCTTGATCTAGCTATGGGCTATCAATAACCTGACTCTGTGTAGCCCTAAATTGTACGCATCAACATGGAATCGGTTACCACATTCCATTTCGAACGAGTGGTATATGCTGAAAGTATAACGAAATATCATTTTATGGTATATAATTCACACTTATATTTGTTTTTGTGCAGACAATGAAGACCCGTCGATATCAAATAAGCCCTCTGGTATTACTAAAGATACCGACAGTGGTTCTGCAACTGGAGAAGTGACCTGGACATCCCCAACAGCAAATGACAATTCTGGTATAGTGACCTTGACATCGAGTCATGAATCTGGTGACACGTTCCATATAGGAGAAACAAGGGTTACATTCACAGCAACAGATGCATCTGGCAACACAGTTGAGGTTTCGTTTATTATTACCGTTGAAGGTATGTTGGTTAAAGGAGCTTAGTCCGATTCTTTAAAATTTACTTTTTATTACATATATTGCTGTTATCGCCCACTGCACGCTACATCGCGAACCTTGGAATTGCTAAACCAAGTTGGAGATCTTTAACCAGGTTTAATTGACAAACAACGCAAGTGTATCTACCCGCCACGGTCATACCAATTATCTCAATGACGTACCATGCTCCTAAGGCGTGACCGCTGTCCCAGTATAACCTGGTTAAAAAGGCATTTGGGTGTGTCTTACGTGTTTTTTCAATGAACTCGATCAGGTCCTTTGAATTATCGTATGCTAATGAGTATGGTGTCATGAGAACGAGAATTTCATGACCCTTTGGTCTTTTGAGTGCACAAAAAATATCACATGAAAGCTTAATAAATCAGGAACAAAATGGTAAATTTACGAAAAAAAATCGGCTGGTTAGTTTTGATAGAGCGATCTTGGTAATTTATCATCCTATACCCAAAACACGGGACGATATCTCGGGGTCATGCATCAATTACGAGCGTTGTGTGTGTATTGTATTGCCGACAACTGCAATAGGATGAAAGATGACCACTAAAGAAGTCTAAGTTTCAAATTTCATCTGAATCGGTTAAACCGTTTTGATTTTTATGGATAATTTTGTATTTCAGAGCACCCTATACGTATACTAACATGTCATGCACGGCGCTTTAACACGCTAGACCACACTTCTCGTTGTGAGCACAAGTGAATTTAACGTACTTATAGTTGTATACAAGTTTGGCCAAAACAATACTTCGTGTCGGTCTGTTTGATTCAGGTAGATGCGCTTGCCAAATGAAGACTTTGGATCGGTATATTGTGCATAGTAATTGCCTTTCGCGCTGTGTTTTGCGACGCTGGCAACAGAAACTATTAATGAGGACTTCATTCGATGTAGCTATTGTTTTGTACATGTAATATAATTCCGAATTTCGTCATTTTGGAGAATCAACTCAATTGATTTTTTATGCAGTTGGTATCAAATTAATCCTTGATTAGTATAATATCTCAGTTTGGTCATAAGACTGTATCATATTGATCATATAATGCAACAAAATACCTGGAACGACGAAGCAGTTATGATATTCGCCTCAAAAACTTTTTCAACATTGAAGATCACGTGAAATAGATTCCAACTTTAATCACTTGTTATTCGGAGATGAAAACAGTCACAATGTAAATTGAACCATTCCGAGAAAGAACAGATAGTCAAGAGATAATTTATCCAACTTAAAAAGCTTTGCTATTATTTAATTATCTAAAACAAGCGGAATTCCCTTTGGCTTTATGCGCCATGAACTTATCACCGTAAAAGAAGTGGGCGGGTAAATTTCTTGAATCGATATCGTGACGTCAAAATCTATACAGTTCTATAGCTGGGCTGCTTTCAAGAAACTTTCGTCACACGTGCTGATTCCGTATAGACAATGGAGTACATTTAGCGGTGAGCACCGGAATAATATCCCGATATCAGGTGCTTGTAAGGGTTGTGGTTACTGTATAAAATTAATTATGGTTACCATAATTAGACACATTTTCATACATATCTCCAAAGCGGAACATAACTAAGAGGTGAAATTTCACACGGGCTATGAGATAAATATGAGCAATATTTTGGTACCAACATCTCAAAAAGTTTAATTAAAACGTTGAATTAATCGGACCATGCTCCGTTAATGTTTGTATTTATGTGGGATATCTTCCCCTACAAAATAGTTCTCTGTGTTTCACAGACAAAGAAGACCAGGTGTTATGAATGCTACAGTCCTACCCATTTATTGTCCGGGTACCTATATATTTGTATAGTATGTACTTTGTACGTGTACACATCAAGGTCACGCTTTACTCCGTTGAAGTCAATGGAGGGGGACATATGACAAATGTATAATAATGCACGAGATTGATAGTAAACCATTAGTGTATGTGTTGGCAGCGGAACTGAGCCGTTATTTTAATCAATTAATTGGGAATTACCAAGCAATGTCCAATACAAGAAATACTTGGTGCCATGCACCAATGTGAATCCGCGCAATCTACAAGAAGTAATTGTTTCCAAGAACAATTATCTGGTGGAACTCCC
>JXSR01S062182.1:0-11582 GCA_000969725.1 Ophiothrix spiculata | reverse complement strand
ACTACCGCGAGCAGAACATCGATCAAATTCAATCGAACTCGATTAGTTTAATCCATGAAATTGCTACTTGAAAAACAATCGCTCTTGAAAGCGGCAGATGGATTGATCAAAGATAAAAAGTTTGTTGTGGTTCCTTCTTATCTCTTTTATCCATGCCCTAATGAAATGGCCAGTGGATAGCTGAATTTCAACAGATAATACAGATGACCCATATTGTTTGTCAGACACCAAGTCATATTCATTATTTGCTTCGAATCCATGAGTTGAAATGGGTCAGGGTAATAAAATAAATTTCCTGGGAATTGGTCTGCAAATCGTGACCAATTTTATATGTAAAATTGCATCGTAGTATATGCCTCTTGTCATCAATATCCCTCAAAATTGATATTGAAGCAAGATGAGGAAGATTTAAAAACCTTGTAGGTGGAACAAGATACCATGTATGTTGTGTTTATTCCAAAGTAGCTAGTATTGTTTACATGTGTTTGCTCTGCCTGGGGTTTTGATTTCAATGAGGAGCAAGACATTGATGTACTCCTTATTGACTGTAGGTATACACAAGATGTGATGTACCTTTCTTCAGGGTTTAAAGGTGTGTATTCCGATCACTTTCACTCAACAAATCAAATTGGAGATTTCGATACCAGATGAAAGTGCATATTTTTTCATAACCCCTGTAAATTTTCACAACCATATTATGTTCCTTGAAGAGATATGGTCAAAATAGTACTGAATTACTGGAATATTTTGTTTACAAGAATAAGAATCCTATAGGTTTTTATTGTTCACTCTCAGACACATTTTTACCTTTTACACATTTTTGTTAACCCATTACTTATTCTATTCACTGGCCCATACTATTGACCCATACTGCAATCCAATAAAGTGACCTGAGGTGAACAGATAATAGTGATGACCCATATTGTGTGTCAGATACCAAGCAGCATTCATTATTAGCCTTGATTTCATGAGTGGAATTGGGTCATGGTAATAAAATAAATGTCCTGGGAATTGGTCTGCAAATCTGACCAATTACGGCAAAACTACAGTGCCATATAACATTTCTTGGACAAAATTCATGAATTCATTATGACTGTTGATTGTATAAGATGACTTAATGAGACCGTCCATTTGAAACGCCAATTTTTTTTTTGACGGATTCATAGTCCTTGTGCTTATTTCAAACTCCAGCAATGTTTCATTCAAGAAAATGATCGGAAATATGAAATATATCTGTATATTTTGAGGACAATGAACAGAAATTATAGGGCTTACTGAACGTGTTTATCTCAGTTCGCATTTTACTCTGTGACAACCGTTGATGGACCATGACTTGACTTCTGGAAATCAAGTGAAGTTCATTGAGGTGTCAATTTAATCCTTATAGCATGGTCTTTGCAAATAGTTGAAAAGAGAAAATGACAAGAGGCTGCATGTATTGCTGGTTTTTTGATGGACAGTCACATAAAGTTACTATAAAGTTGCCAGCATGACAATATGTACCCTGATTACATTCAATAAATTATGTTGTGCTATAATCACGAAAACACTTCCAGGGCATATACCCATTGGCTTGCATCAGTGAATATCGGATCGGGATGCGAGAGGTCCCGAGTTCGATTCCCGGGGGAAACCACCCATTTTTAGCAGATAAATTTCTGAGGATACGAAGAGGTGCTTGAAAGTGTTACGGTTAAGGCCAGGAATTGATAAGACTCTTATAAATTAGAAGTAGCGATAATGGTAGTGGTAATTTAAATTCCAGCAGATAATAATAATGACCCATATTTTATACCATATGAGGGATGCTCTGGCAAAATGAGAGGAAAGTCGCAAATTTCAAAATTGAGTTTATGACATATTTCAATTTTCTATAGTCTCAGCTTTTGAACGATATATAATATGTCACACTTCCTTTCTCCATTCTTCATTTAGAGATCGAAATCCAAAGCAGTCCACCGAAAATATTGCAGCAAAAGTTAGCTGCAATTCGATTTCAAAGATTCGGATTACTACAGTGTATAATAGCAACATGCAATCAATTAACTGTGAATAATTGCACTTCCCGGCAAAGTTGACCTTCAAAAGTTTAGCTTTAGGTAGACATTTATGCATGGTAAAAAGGCGCTTTATGTCAAAAAACGAAATTTGAATTCTTCACCCTATTTTTTACTTTCGATGCCATTTATTCAAAAAGTAGATTTGCGACTTTCCTCTCATCTTGCCAGAGCAGCCCACATATGTGGACCGCCGCGGCAAAAGGGTGCAGTTGTTGGCTCGTACATGTTGCTCCTTGTAGCATATCTGATGTATGCTATTTGTATGCATCAGATATGCTACAATGAGCAACATGTAGGAGCCGACAACTGCACCCTTTTGCCGCGGCGGGACACATATACCAATGTGTTTTCATTATGTGCCCCAATTACTTTAGATGAATCAGGTCATGGCAATAAATGGAATTTCCCGGGAATAAGTTTGCCTATCTTGTCATTAAATAATTCACCAAATGGTTGTATTGGAATTAGCTGAATAAATGATAGAAAATGTGTGATTGTAAATATGTCAGACTGATTAAGAAATGATCAAAGAATGCATAAGGTCTCTACAAACTGTCTAGTGCGTTATGATTAAAGAAAACACAAATTGAGTTGAAAAAAATGAATTTTCATGTTGTTGGCTTCCGCAATACAATTGCGTTTTGATTGTGAATTCAATTATGTCATTTGCGGAAAAAATGATAGGAATTAAGCTTGTCTTTGCATTGAAAGCTCCGTCACACATCACCGTATAGAGCTCAAACTTTTTGAGTTAAATTTTGTACCTTTTTTTGACTTAACCCTTTGAAAATACCCTCCTTTTACTTTTTATAACATTTAAAGTTAACCACCGATTGCGTGCGTTTCCCATCCCGCATCACTCTTGATTAATTCAACGTGCAAGTATAACAGCGCAGATTGACACCTTCCTATCCTTTTTCCAACACATCACATTAATGGCTATATTTATGATGCGATGACTGACGGCATCCCCCTATCATTTTACTATCATAATATGTGGCGCCTGTGATAAAATTGGGACACAGTAATCTAAGACTGACTTGTGTATTTACAGGGTGTCTCAAAATGATTGGTATGGGATAGGAAAATGGTTTCAATTTTACATGTGCCACATAATAACAAACAAACAAAAGTTGACAGTATTGTTGACGGTGTGAAATCTTTACTACTTTGTTAAATTTTCCTTCGGAATGAAAATGTTCATTCATTTTTTTCTCATGGTGTAACATTGTTGTCATGATGTAAAAAATTTTACCATTAACCAAAATATTCATAATGGTGAAATATTTGTCACATCATGGCACATTTTGTAATGATTACTCATCTGTAGTATTTTGATAATTCATAGTTGAATACTTTCATTGGTGTTTACATTATATCTTTAATCTGTCCAAAATTTTATTTTGAAGCAAAGATTTTCTACTTCATATTAGAATTCATATCTTTATTTTAGCAGATTATTCCGATTGATAATATAGTCCAGAAGGTCAAGGTCAATATGCAATTAGTTAAGTGGATTTTATGAATGGTAAAAATGACAAACAGTATGTAAAGCATATTTCCTTTCCTTGTACCCATTTAAACAAACATGAAATAGGGTGAATTCAGGTATCTTCACTGGGGTGGGTAACTTCACTATATTAGGATTTTGAAATTCATGAATACGTTTCAACATTGAATTGTGCAGAAAATGATCATATAGAAGGCAGACACAATTTAAGTTGGCTTAAATCACTATCATCAGCATGGATCATGCCAGAAACTTACATTAAAATGTGTCAATGTACAAACTTACCCAACACAAGAGTGAATTTACCCAATTGCAATATGCATAGTTAATTGGACACAGCGAACATACCCTATGGGCAGCGAAAATACCCAACAATTTTTATAGAAAGTTTTTTTGTCTATTTTCAATAAGTTAAGAGGTTAATATCTAATTTGAACATATGAAGTGCTTCTTTAATATGGATAGCACCCCTGGATCATTAAAAACATATTATTTGTCTAACCACATTGAAGAAAATAATTTGCAAATAACATGCCGTTTATATGCTAGTGAGGATTCACCCTATAACCAGTGTACAAATTATGAGACACCATGTATAAAGAGGAACCGTCTGAATAAATTGCAAGAGACTTGAAACTAACTGAGTGTGCTGAATGTAATGCAATGTAGAAGATTATGGAAATTGTGGTCAAGAAGATTTGCCAAAGAAAAATAGTTTTAAAGTTGATTCTCGTCAATGAGGTTTTTTTAAAAAAAAAAAAGGAGAAGCAGAGAAGAAATTATGTAAATTTACAGATTTGCATGTGCATAAAATGTCAAGTAACAGATGTCAGACCCATGGTTCAAATCAGGGGTGTGAGAGTTCGTGCATTTATAGGTGAAATTAAACAAAACCGAAATCCATAGGTCTACACGCACAAAATAACCTTGAAAATGTACGCTACTGTCAGGCACCTCTGTGTATTTGCTACAGATACACGTTCACAAATTAAATCAAACAACAATAGAAAATTTGTGGTAAACACCCTTGCGACTTTACCTTCTTTTTAATTAAAATATTTACTGCAGTAAATGCCAGGCTGTAATTTGGACTTAAGATTAGACTACTAAGTTAACATTTTAATGACACTGATTTTTTAAAACTCAGCTTTTTATCAAGGACCTACAAGATTATGGCCTTTATAATGTGAGGTCTGACATGAATTAGTTCACTTTGATTGATGGGCTTCTTGTAAATCAGTATTTTGTTATCTGTAGTAGATAACTCCTTTCATATTTTGTTCTCTTCCTTAAAGGCATTAGCCATAATCCACTTGGATATGGAAACTTGTGAAAACTTGTTGAATCAAAGAAAGACCTTGATAGAATCAAAGCAAACAAACAAAATCGTATTACTTGCTCTAAGAAGAAAATTTTCAGCCAAATTCATTTCTTGGGATTCTGTCAGCAGTGTTTCTATTTTCCTAAAGTTTGAGATTTCAAATGTGTGGCTGTTGACTTAAAAGTGAATATTATTCTTTTAGGAAATTAAATATACTTAACAACATGATCTATTCACTAAAATATATTATTAGTAACAAAGAAGTTCAAATTTTAAGAATTTAGTGATTTATATATTTTAGAAACACTATCACTGAATTTCTCATTCTCCGGGGAATGAGATATTCAAAGCACAAATAATTGGCTGTTTTATTATATATGTGATGACTCCTCCCGAAAAGGGGGACTTTGCGACAGAAAACTTTTCAAGATACAGGTGATAAATAGGCAGCAAAAAATAAAGAAAATAATAAGAATTTACAACAGAAAACTGTTGTAAAATCTGATCGCCCTGATCAATTTCAACAAGTAAGGTGTCATTTTAAAGCTTAGAAAATGCTGCAACAGATGAAATGAAAAAATCAAAATTGATGTCATCTTCAAAGTCCCCCCTTTTGGGGTGAGCCATCGCATATGTTCAAGTTCAACTCGAATGGTTATGGATATTAGTTATTAGTTGGAAGTACTTTCTACAAATGCAATAAAATCAGTAGCTGGGTAGGTCTTGAGGAAAGTTGACCTTCACTTTGATGATCATGGCTAATGCCTTTTAATATTTAATTCTCTTTTACACTAATACTGTATCCAGTGAATCTTTTTCCTTAAAGCAATACTATAAGATTTTATTCAGAAATGTTTGTTTTAATAAAAACAGCCAAAGTTAAGGAATGTGAGTATCTTAACACATTTACAAGTGTATTTTTTTAAACAACTTGTATTGCCACAGAAAAATGGATAAAAAGCACATGCGTACTTTGCTATACTAATACAGGTTGATTTTAATTCCAGATCCCAAATTTAATTCAACTATTGACCATAACAGAAAAAGTAAGCAATATTTAAGCCATATTGTTTTGAGGGTATTAATATCTACCAAAAACAAACCAATAAGCTAAAAAAAATGGGTGACAGGGCAGCTTCATTTTAACACTTTATAGTATTGCTTTAATTAACTGGATTACCAATTTTGAAGACCCCTAAATTTATCAATATTGAAAATGAGATTTTACAGGTTCATTGAAATAGATTCAAATTGCCCTTTTAAAGGAATGAAATCGAGGACCCTAGAACTAAAAGGGGGTTAAGTCACAAAATCTTGAAAATTGAGTTGTGTCAATTTCCTTCTACAGAATTCTCATTTCTACATTCTGTACAAGTTATGTAGTAATTTGATGATGCCATATTAAAAAAAACATTTGTCTCAAAGCTCTCCAGCTCTCAAAAACCTAATGAGGAATGCAAATTTTTCCTTTTTTTTTTTTTTTTTTTTTTTTTAATATTTGTTACTGAATTAAAAGTCATATTGACGACTCCTTTAGCATACGATGTGTAAAGATATAGAAATAAAACAAAAAAACAGAATTGTGAATATGTTTCCCTGTCTTAAATGGAAACGGAAGAAAATACGAACATTTCGGCTTGGGTTGCGAGTTGTATTTTAGAAAAAAAAAAAAAAAAAAAGGTGAAATAAAAATCGTTTTTCGGATTTTTAGGGAAAGTAACGCGCACGCTAAAACTAACGCGCGCGGGAGCTTTGAGACAAAGTTTTTTTTTAATATGGCCTGATCAGAGCATGTGTAAGAGTCACTGCGACATACAGCAATACCATTCAAGACAACACAAATGATATGATGTTTGTGCAATTTTTCAGTTTGTACTCAATGTGACTTAACCCCCTTCTGGTTCTCAATTGTGACACTTTTGTATTCAGAACAAATCACACCAAGCCTAAATACTTCAATTATTGACAAGATGAGTCAAGATATGATTAGCATTCTATAAGACAACCACTTCAACAAGTTACTATACACTTAAGTGTACTTCTTACAGAATGGTCGGTCATACACAAGTCATGCCACCACTGCCGCCAAACGAGCTAACACATAACCTGGGGGGGGGGGGAGGACGTGACGTCATCAGATTTTGAAACTCCCATTCGAAATATTTGAATTTTAACTAAAGCTCCAAAATTTCATTTTATGCCCTTACTTGGCGTATAAAAACATGCAGATTTCAAAACTCGGGACTTTGACCCCAGAAAACTAAAAAGATATTCTGATTATTTGAAAGAACTACTTTTCTTTTTATTTTCGCATAATATACGGGCGATACCAAGGATGAATACCCCATAAAATCTAAGGTAAAGAGGCAATTTATTGTGCGTCCTGTGCTGCCTGACCTAACCCTGTGAACGTGATGTTACTGTACTGGTCAGTCATACACAAGTCATCTCTGAAGTGCCACCAATTGAACTAACGCATTACCCTGAGAACGTGACATTACAATGCTCATTTGGACGTATTCTCTACGCCACACTATAGTCTTTTCATGCCTTGACCCTTGTAACTAAATGACCTGCATTTTCTGTGTATTTAGATCATATAGGAGGAAGAATTAACTCATAACGCTTGCGTAAATTTGATAGCGCAAATTGTGAACTGATTAAATAAGATGGCATTTTATATGAGAGAGAATGAATAGATGTGTATTAAGAGTAATTAAATTACGATGTACAGTCATACACGATGATTGAAGATGATATGAAACAAGGACGTGTGGCATTTCATGATGTGAGTGCAAGAAAGTCGTATCTGCAATGGCTGCCCTAAGTTATATTTATTTTTCAACTTATCACAAGAATGTGAAAAATCTCTCAAAATTTCACTGTCTTATGTCAGTGGTTCTTGAAATGGTTCTTCAGGTTACGGTGTCACCTGAAGAACCATTTCAAGAACCACTGACCCAAGACTGGAGATTTTACAGTGTGCAATCCAAATTAATGACAAAAGGCAGCTATTGCAGATACAACTTTCTTGCACTCACATTTTATGAGATGCTTATATTTGAAGGAGATGATATGCAATATTGTACACGGCTGTCAAAATAAGAAGTGGAGGCGACAGTTTTTGGTCATTAAAGGCAGTATCAGATCTACGTTGAAATAGTGATAGTGATATACTATAATAGTCGATCCAAATTAAATAGACCCTCGGTTTTTCTGATTGTTTTCAGTAAATACCAAACTTCAAGAAAAGTCATGAAAGAAAAAATGTTTGTCTTCCCTTGACCCAACAAGATTTATAGATTTTAAAGTATACATGTACTCCAAAATGGTCAAATCTTTACAAATTGGACAATTTCAGCCTCGCTTTGATATGATCTGTTGTGACATCGTGCACCATTATTGATGTAAATTTTTGGAAGCTTTCACTAACAATTTTTGTAGGTAGATTGTTACAGGTTGATGAGTTTGAATTTCGCGCTACACGTAAGTAAAATTGTCAATATTCTAAATAGGCCAAGTCCCCCAGGGGCACTCACTATCTAAAGTGATAGGAAGTGACTCGGTGAGATGAAAAGAAGGGGTCACCGGATACAAGCTTACGCACAAAAAGTAGGGGGTCATTTGGTACTCAACATAACTAAAAAGGGGATCATCCAAGTTTGAGATTGAGAATGAGGGTCATTGAGGTAATCAATGCAAATTTGAAATATCCAACAGTTTACATGGAGTTATGTTTGCAAATTCGCTTCTTGAAATGTATATTTTCAATTTGATAGGCACTTTTAAGTTAAAACTCTGAAAATGAGGAATTTATAAGGGTTGGCTGTACCCTTAACTTAACTAAAAGTAAAGTGCACATTTAGCTAAAAGTAAAGTGCATATTTAGGAGCATTATACCTGTTTATTAAATCGAATCCCATTAAAAGTTTTCTGATCGATGCGCTCATATAGATGAATACGATTATCTTTCGATTGTGGGCAAAGTTGATGAAATTTGAATAGAATCGGACATATTTATATAAAATGAATGAACGTGAAAATAAAATCCTGTTGGGTCAAGAGAAGACAAACAACTTTTCTTTAATGACTTTTCTTGATATTTGATATTTACTGAACAAAATCAGAAAAACCGAGGGTCTATTTAATTTGGATCGACTATAACAAATCTTCAATATCGATGACTATTTTTTTTTTCTTCAAAAAGTTGAAAACACTTGCTATTTTCTTTACAAATGACATTTTGATCAAAATATATGTTACCATATACATAACTCTTAAACTTATTTGTTTAAATGTCAATTTACCTGTTTTGCAGCTAGTCTCAAAAAGTTTTGATGTAACAATACATTATCAATGTAATGATGGCATGTATTAACATGTGTATTGTATCTTGTGTGGTCTAATGGAACAGTGCAGGACTCCAAATCATGAGGTCGCGAGTTTGAGCCCCGCTACGGCCAACGGATTATGTCCTTTGGCAAGATATTTAATCGTGATTGCTTCTTTGACCCAAGTGCATTGGGGAGCTGTTAGGGGAATATTACAATCTAAGTTCCGGTAGGTCAGCGTCTTAAGATTGCGATTTAGTTGAGCTGAGATAGTTGTGATGATTTCCTAATAACAGCGTAATAATAATGTCAAGTGCTATGATACAACAGTGAATAGCGCAATATAAATACTGGATATTGTTATTTTATATTTCTCTACTCCACTCTCTTGTCTTTTCATACCTTGACCCCATAACTAAATGACCTGCATTTTCTGTGTATTTAAAAATGTTTAACATTGATTTTTTTGACATGATATTTTCACATAAAATGCCAAAAAATTGTTTGATATGAAACAATATTGCAGATATAAATATTTTGAGATTTTATGACCATGTCATATCTATTTCTTGCTTAAAACTTAAGTGACCTCAGGTTTTCGCGCAAATTTTACAACGCCGCTCCATGTAATTGTCAAACATAATGCAGTGGGTCCCTCAGTGGCAAAAAAATTCAAATCGATCGAGTCGTTTTTGTGCTAATTAGCATAAAGTGATTTTTTGAGGGCGCTGTTCAAATTTGTTTTGCCCATAAAATTGAAACCAAATAACTTTTTTCTAATTTTATTTTGGCAATATAACTGTACTTGCAATGTGCAAATTTGAGCCAAATTTCATGTGAAAATTCCTTCGGGAACACGGTTTTTGACATTTTGGCAGGAAAATTTTCGACGTGACACAATTTGGCCGCCATTTTAAATGATTCACCCGATTTTCAAAAAAAAATATGTGTTTTGGTCCTTTTTACATGCTTTATCATTGACCAGACTTTCAACGTAAAATTCATACTGGAAGGGCGTTTTTTCAAGGGGGTCCCTAGGCCCTTGGACACCAACGGGTGGGAAATACCTTGGTCACTTTTAAAAGTGTTAATAATATCCTTCGGTTCGTCACCTTAGCACAAACCACTGTTATTTTCCAACACTTCCAGCTCAAACTTGGGAGATCAGTTGAATATTTTTGACATCAAAATTGCTAGTTGCTATGGAGTTTTGAAGTGGTATTTCATCATACATGTAGTTTAACAAAAGCTTAAATATTATGATAAATATTATAAAATCTTTGATAATGATTGTCAATTTAAAACCTTTGCATGTATTTTCACATGTAGCAGAAAATGAAGTTCTCCACCAGTAGGGCTTGATCCTGATGTATGCCACAGAAAGCATCTGGTAGCTTATTCATTTGGTTAAAGTTTAATGATGTTTACCAGAATTATTTATCAACAGTATAAGGTTTTCTTATATTGTAGATGTATGTTCTATGTGTACTGTGTTGTGTCTCAACTCTTGTAATAGGCCAAATGGCATGCTGAAAAGGATAGTCACTTTAGTTGATATTAATGATGGTTACCAGACTTTGTTTTCAGCGGTAGAAAGCATAAGTTGCAAATAAGGGTCAAAACATAGTCAGCCTTCAAACAAAATTTTCGCAACCAAACATTTGGTTGTGACATCACCAAATATTTACGATTGAATTTTAAAGTATAAACCGGTAACAAACATTTGAGGCAATGTATATGGCAAATCAACACATGTGTAATTTAATTCAATTAGAATAACTTCAACACTGAGTTGAGACCAAATAAAATTTCGTGCTAAATTGCACATGTGCTGAATTGCCATATACATTGCCTCAAATGTTTGTTACTGGTTTATACTTTAAATTCGATCGCAAATATTTGGTGACATCATGACCAAATTTTGGTAGCAAAAATGTTGTTTGAAGGCCAACTATGGGTTGGCCCATACACTTAAGAATTTCTTGAACTTCTTCACTATCAGCTGTAGATAGCATAGGCAATTGGTTCATATAAGTTCTGCCGAGGTATGGTGATGCTTAAAATCTAAAAACAGAAATCATGATTGACAGAAATTGCTGCAACCACCTGTTATCACTTACCTGCACTGCAAATCTTAAGTGTTTAATTCCTAAACGTCCAGCTGTAACGCTTTTTAAACATGTCACATGTTTAGACTTTAAACATAGAAGTGTGCACAATATAAACACTTGTGTGTATAGGTCCTAACTGTTTCATGTTGATGATGTTCAAACACCTTTAGTTGTAAATGCCAAAGTGTTTGATCTATAAACATGTTATGTTTAGTACCTATATGTGTAACATGTTTGAGATTGAAACAT
>JXSR01S062179.1:5981-16274 GCA_000969725.1 Ophiothrix spiculata | reverse complement strand
GGGGGGGGGTTCTCACATTAGGTTGATATACGGGTATGTGCCACGGTTTTGGGGTATAATTTTGCCATTTTAGGTATATCGATGGGTGGGTTTTTGACACAGACCTAATGCGTACAAATGGAAAATTTTTGTGTTTTTTGGGAGAATTGCGTTAAAAAGCGCCCAATTTGACCCAAATTGGGTGTTTTTTTGCAGAAAAATGGTATGGTGAAGGGTTGCTAAATTGCCTGTTTTTAGGTATAGAGAACGGTCCTTATCGCAAAGTCTGCGTGGCACCCCCCGTACAAATTGTTTTTTAGACCCCCCCCCCCCGGGATTGATACACTAGTGAACAATTCTGTAGTGTCATAAGAGACAACGATGTCATCATTGATGTGATATGGAGTCTTACCATCATGATCATCAACACTGCTAACACATAACTATCAGAAATGAATACGCTTTACTGTGATTGAGCTACGTATTTTGCTCCTTTACACTTAGTAGCTCATAACTTACGTAAGAAATTTTACCTTGAAAGTCACATGGCCTTTACTTTAGTGCCTATTAGCATAATATATTTATCATGAATCAATACAATTATGTCTGAGACGACATGAATACAAAATTGTACTTATTACAGTTGTAGAAAATAGGTCACATGACTGACTTTTAAATCCCCGTCGGACCAAAAACGCTTACTACAAAGTATAAAAGGAATGCTAAGCAGGATTTAGGTCAAAAAGATATTACTGAATATGTTTCTCTATCCCGATGGATACCATGCAATGAATTCTAAAACACTTGCCGACCCAATAAATATTAGATAAAGAAATCGAGTGCCGTATTCGGCGGAATGTAAAGAGGAATATTTTCATAATGCAACATTCATAAATTCTAAAATATAGGAAATTGAGATTTGTTTAAATTACTTAATTTATGGGAAAATAAAATAATGAAATCTATCATGCAGTTGTTTTAATCACTTCCATTTTGTCATTAGTTAATATTAAATATCTGAACGACTCTGTAATTTATATACAATAATTTATGTTAAGAAAGTAAATTTATTTGGGGTATTTCAATTGTTAACTTTTAGGAGCATTTGTTGAGGTGTTCATTTTTCTTATGATAAATTCCCGGTCCAATCTGTAAACAAGTGGCATTATGTTAAGGAATTCCAGGAAATCTGCTGTAGATAAACTCCTATTACTGAAATGTACGTTTACGATTTTCAATGACATTGAACCCATACATATAATTACATTCAAAATGGTCAAAATAAGAAAGGTTTCTACTGCTTTGTAGCTGTAGATATTTCTCATCTCCTTTGTTTTGTGGCGGCATCACATAATCGAATATCACAAAATGGATGTGCGGTGCATACTCATGATACTAGAGATGTATTCCATTCTTTTGCCTCGAGTTATGATTATCGTTATATCTTGAATACTACCGGATTGAATAATATTGAATAATCTTGTTAAAATCCAATCAAATGAAACCTTATCGAAAAAATTGGTAGAATTTTCCTCGGGTGTTGTTATGTAAGTAAATAGATGGCTGGTTGGTTGGATTAGTCGATGAATCAGTCTCTTTGTATTTTGATTCAATGAATTCTAAAAAAATAATTTGTTGGAAAATCATATGCAGAATAATATTAATTCACATGGAGAGTTGATAAGGAACGGAGAAGCTGTTATTGCATTACTTATAACAACAGTACATAACCCCTTATTTGCTCAAAACTTAAAATTAGTCTTTGCCTTATATTAATTTGGTTGCTGCTTAACATAACAATTAATATGAAATTTGGATCCAAATATTTGACCAACTTTGGTCTTAGATTACCGACAGAAATGAAATAAATTGTATCTTAATTTTATGCCCGGGCGCCACTCAAGTATAATGTTATAGGCATAGCGTGACCTAAAGGGTGGAGGGTTCTGAAGCCAAAATATACCCTTTTTCCCCTATTCACACCCTAAATTGGGATTTTATTGATACTGTTTTCACACTAGGATTTAAAAAAAGTACCCTATTTCTCCAAAATTGTCCCAAAATTGTGTTTTTGATACCCTAAACGGTGTCACCTGACACACCCTTTAGTCCTCAAAAACAACCATATTTCACCTTTTTCGTGGTCACGCTATGCCTGCAACATTATATTTGAGTGCACCCCCGGGATTTTATGGACTATAGAATGGCATCTTTTACATTTTTTCTAACTGTTCGGTAAAAGCCAAGAATTATTTGCACTCAAAGATTGTTAGGTTTTGTGTGGGACGCACTTTATTACCAGTCGATCTTTAGGTTAAGCACTTCACCATTTAGATGATTTACAGACATTTTATTTTTCGACGAAAGTGATAAGTTCAAGTACTAACTTGAAGAATTCAGGTACATAATGTTATCTTCACCTCATATTAAATACAAACTGCATTCGGTTTAGTAAACACACCAGTATATATATAACTCTCATAGAATTTACATTATACAATGGTTTCTATAAATTGTCATTTTCTCAACCCAAACTTGGGCCTAAACTCGACTGGTTGATTTGTGTTTTGGTCTCCATTAAAAATGCTAACAGAAACAGACAAAATTTAAGAAAAAATCCCAGGCCATCAAAATTACGTTATGTGTGCGCTCATACCCATTTTGAAATACCAGCGTATTGAAAAAATTCTCAGTGTTCTCGAAACGCCTCAAAATCGCCCTAAAATAGCACACACGAAACGTTGTTCATCATTAACAGTTTATTACAGTCACTAGTATTAGGATTATATTAAAAATTGAGTGCAATATGCTACTTTTCTGCATATTCTTGACCCTACTTTAGGAAAAAGGGGCATATTCTAGCATTCTATACAGGCATTTAGCAACGACATATCTGCTGCTACGGTAATTTATTAACCGATATATAAATACCATCTACCCCAAATATATTTATATTCCTAATGTAGCAGAATCATTAAAGAAGATAAAGCTTTCATTAACTGATAGCTATAATGTATTTCAATATGATCAAAATGATGAAGTTAACTTGCTATTTTTCAGACGTTTTTCATTTTCCTTGCTTTGTCATATTTCTGGCGGCATAAAATCATGCATATGATATAAATGTTTCCCAAGAAATTGTGATCGTTCGTTCATGAATATCATGAAATAATCTTGTTAAAATCCAATCAAATGAAACCTCGCCGAGAAAATTGGCTATGAATAACCATCGGTATTTGTCACAGATGCGAATATGTGTCGTAGATTGTCTTAATCTATATTCGATTCCCATCAATTCCAATATCCCACGAAGCAATAAGCACTTCAAAAGACACGCGGATTTCATTTGATGAAATTGGAAGGAAGAAGAAAAATGAAGAAATTAATTACGAAATTATAACAAGATTTGATGATTTTTAGCAGATTCTTAGCAAATAAAAACATGTAAAATGAAGAAAAAAGGTCCCAAAGATGTGCTAATATACATAAAAGTGTTTTGCTAAACAGTGTGACAATATAATCTCGAAATTTCACGTGTTTCACTCACCAATCAGCACTGATTGAACGCATTAAGGCATAAGTTGTGAGTAGAATGATCTTAAGGGGTGAAAGCACATCACTCATTGTTGCATTTTTGCAAATTTATTTTGTACCATAACTTTTGAACAAAGTGCTTAAAGTTAATAAAAGTATACATTTCCAGAAAGGAATTTTCACAAGGAACATGATGGTGATGTTTTTGAGAAAATCACGAAAAACACATTTTTTGGCCATTTGGGTTTCCAACCAAGCTAAAAATAACATTTTTTTTGAAAAAATGACCTAGGAATGGGTATTTTCATTTTAAACACCCACTCGCATTTTCATCCCAAATAAGGTCAAAAAATGGCCAACAATGGAAAAAAGTGAATTTTTGACCTTATTTGGCATGAAAATCAAAAAATTGGCCAAAATCCAAAAAAATAAAAAAGACGCAACATGCGAGTGAGTGTTTAGAATTAAAAGTTGCAGTAAAGATGCCTTTGGCAAAAATGGCACCCATTTAGGGACCGTAGCCTTAAGCCGTCCTTTAATGCCAATCAATTTCGTTTGTGTCATTTCATAACTGTAGAAGCTGTAAATTTTACAAAATGGTGCCGATGAAAATTTTACTCCATGACGACAATATTGAATGAACATAACTACAAACTTGACAAATTGTAACTAGCTCTATATGATAGCAAAAGGCATGATACTTAACTTACCTAGTGCATCACTAAATAGCGTTTGAATACAAATGTGAAAATGTGGGTATTAAAAAAGTAGAAAAACAAAATTATTGATGCTGCTTTTAAGAATGTCTCAGCGTTACTCAGTTTTTGGTTAGTGGAGAGAGTAAGATAAATGGATGCCAAGATTGGTTCCTGCGTTCGCTAAACTTGATGTATCTGCTTCCATTCTTGTCGTAAAGAGGTGCTGAACTCTTGCATGTAAAGGATTGTGCTGCATACCTTAAATCCGAATTGCTAACATTATTACGTTTTAATGTAACATTCAATCTTCAGACCTATTTCATGGTCTTACGATTCAATTCTTCCTATTTTTAGAAGATAAACATATCTTTATTTCAATTTGTATTCATTTCCCGGCAAAGTAATTGGCCGAAACAATGTCAAATATTTAGGGTAAAATTAACTTTATGTTACTTGAAAAGATCGGTAAATTTGTTTACTGAAAATATTGTTGAAAATAAATCAAATTCTATTATCTGAGTTCCTTTTAACAAAATATCGCAAATCTGGATCGCATGCTTCTTTATAGTAGAATACATATTTGAAATATTATTTCAATCTTATTGACGGCAACTTTCCTTTTTAGTGTTTGTAGTACATGACGCAAGTTGCCAAACGTCCTCCAAGTTTGGTAATGGCAATGGAAAAGGAAACCACTATCCTTTATCATTCTTTAGTATATCATTCATGAGTAAAAATACCATATTTTCCTCAATATGAAAGGCGTTTGTCTATGTAAGCATTCCGTTTGAATTTGCAATGGAACACGTTGAGATCTGATAAAGTAGGGTTTTCAACGGTGCTCTGTTTAATTGATATCATCGTGTATAGTATTTCTTCTCGTCTAATGACGCATTAGAATTCATGTTTACTTTGTGTTAAGGCAAAGTTGATACTGCTGCATTAATTATCTGAAAATAGAAACCACTTGACGCCATTCATTATCAAATTATTATTCATGCAAAATATCATCGAGTACAAGCCCTTTGAGTCGCTTGTTGCACGCTTTGTTACCATACATAGGTTCTTCCATTTGATTGTTTTGATTTGGATGTCGCGGGGGAAGTTTTAAAGGCTGGAGCGGCCGATCGACCTAGCGGTCCGTGGAAGAGTATTGAAAAAAATAAATAAAAAAAAAACCCGACCGACCGACCCTCTCTGAAAAAAGCTGTAAAGGGCAACCAAACATTTTATTTGGCCTAATGATGATTAAAGAATGGCAACAGAATGCTGAGATTTAAAGTTAAGGATTTAGTAAAAATATTGAAGATTTATAAACACTTTTTTGAATAAAGGTATTTAAAACCTCTATCAGCTCGATGAAAAAGAAATATAGTATCTGGCACCAGCAATGACCGATGAACAACAATATATAAAACATAGTTACACTTAATTCATTTGATTCAGTGACTAACATGAACTTAAATAAATCAGACAATTTTAAACCTTGGTTTGTAATTTGAAAATAGCTTGTAAAGCGAGATGAAATATCCAGATCTGAAAACATGCAGTAATCAACAGAATACTTTTGCATGTACGTTTAAAATGAATATGAACGTTTTCCTTGGTTCAATTCTCCATAAAACATGCAGCACGTAGAAAGAAAAACTGTGTATTTTGCAGGCATTGCTCTTCCCGAAAGTACGACTGCTTATATAACTATTTTGGGTTCGAGAGCTGCCGGCGACTTTTTTTTTTAATTGTTGATAACAAAGTGTTATTAAAATTTTCGTAGTAGATTGATTTTCTACTTTTATAAAGGAAATTAAGATAATCTTGATAAAAGCATTACAATTCAATCGTTTAACTATTCCAAACACATTTTCACATGTTATTGAATTGCCATATACATTGGACCAAATGTTTGTTACCTGTTCATAGTTTAAATTCGATGGCAAATATTTGGTGCGTCACGACCAAATGTTTGGTAGGAAAATTTTGTTTGGAGGCCGACTATTATTTGGGCCTAACAGTCTGAATTAAATTTGCTACAATAGGCCTATTATATGGTCATATGCTCAGCTTTGATAATTATTGTGTGTGCCTATAACCAGTAACTCTGTATAGGACATGTTTGTTAGCGCCGAAAAAAAATCCTTTTCTCTTTTTATTGAAGAAAAAATGCATTGCATCTAACTTATTATTTCTACATCATCGGCAATACTTCTGAGCTTGTTGTGATCAAGTATGCTCACAATTAGGACATCGGACAGATTAACATGTTTCTTCATTCTTCCAAATCAAATAAAAAGCATTATCTGATAAATCTATAGCCAAACTGGAAAAATTGCCAGATTGCTTGTTTGCCTCAAGTGACTTAATCAGCTTTGGTATTACACATAGAGATTGAGGAGCTTACATGGTCTGCCACAGCTTGCTTTTTAGCAATAGACAGAATTAGAACACGAAATTGCTCCGAGCAGAGGTCGATGATCAAGAACAATTCCTTACATCAGTAAAGATTTGCAAGTGACAGATTTTCTGTAATTTTATGTATACATGTTGCTTTAGTAATTCGTGAAGATTGGTATTGACCTTGCAAAAAGCTTCAAATAGAACAGTGTTCAAATAATCTATCAATCATTTTATTTACATATTATTTCAGAATTTGACTTTTACATGGTCATGATAATGTAGCAGCTTTTAGATTATGTTCAAATTCCTATTTATTGCAGAATGAATTATACCACTTCATCAAACAATACTGTAGCTAACAATTTACCGTAAACTAGTTTATGGATTTTACTTAAGGGGCAGCTTCAAAAGTCAGCCGGCGACTGCCCGGTCGAAACTGGTGGTTCTTGGCGGATCACATTATTAAGAACAATGGCAAATGGCCAGAACTCTTGTTCTGTACGGTCATTTTCCGGTTGAGTTTAAAGTGCTCTCTAACCTAACTTTTCGTGATATCTCCATGCCGTATTTTACACGATGTGGTCAAAAGCAGCCACCGAACTGTTATAACCTTAACATCATTATAATAGCAGAGGTTGCACAACTTACACATCCGCGAATGTTTTTTAAGCACTGAGCAAATCGCACAATTAGCGTTCAAATTCACATTTTATTATTTCATTTTCGTCGGTTCATTCAAATTCGTCGTATATATAAAACTCAATTTCGTCAATGATTTGTTCAGAATCGTCAATGGTCAAACAATTTTTACTGTGAATCAATTTCGTTTTTTTTTTCATTCGAATTCAATAAACGGTCATTCAAATTCGTCATAAACTGCTATGCGTGGATTTACATTACCGATTCATCATTCTCCTAAGTAAAAATTATATCGATTAAGCAAGCAAAGTTAACAATAATTTTTGTCATATATATTGACATTGAATGCATCATTTCTCCACTTTACAATAAATACATTTGATATCTTTACCACATATCAATATTTCTAGATTGAGTTTCAAAATATTTTAACAGAGAATCATATGCCAAGAAAAAAATAAACGAATAAATGTCTCATTTTCTCTTTGCATGATATGAAATTACTTGGGCCTCCATTGTCGCAATCAGTTCATTCGTAATGTTTGCATTAATTCAGTCATACACGTCAACAATGTGGGAATCAGTTTCTTTACTTAACACTATTTTATACCTTTTCCTCAGATCAATATTTTTAGATTATTTTCAATATAAAAAACATGAGAATCGAAAGCAATTTCTCATTCCATTGCTTTACATTTATCTGAAATTGAGAGAGAAATCCATGTTCGTTTCTTTTAAAGTCAAAAAGCCACTTTATAGAACACATCACTTATCAAGACAGAAATATATAAGAAACTTAACCTAGAGATATTGAGATGTGGGAAAGATATATATAATAAAACGTATTTGTTATTAAGTGAGAAATGATGCATTCAATATAAACATATACAACAAATTTATTGTTAAATTTGCTTGCTTAATTGCCATAAGTTATACTTATGAGAATGATAAATCGGTAATGTAGACCTACGCATAACGGTTAATGACGAATTTGAACGATCGTTTATTGAATTCGAATGACAAAAACGAAAACGAAATTGATTTACCGTATACGACGAACTTGAATGAACAGACGAAAAAGAAAAAGCGATGACTTCGGCTGACCAAAAGATAAAATTGTTTGACCAGTGACGATTCTGAACAAATCATTGACGAAATTGAGTTTTACATATTCGACGAATTTGAAAGAATCGGCGAAAATGAAACATGCTTATTTGCACTTAGTGAGTTTTTGAAAAATCTGTTTTATTATTCTATAAAATCCATTCAGGGCAGGGAACCGTGACCATCTAATCGTAGTCAGGATTAGGACGACCCCTGCTATACGAGCTCAACTTTCAACAAACATGTTTGATTAGTATCACAAAGACATTTTTATGCATTGTTCATTTACTTATATATGTTACAATGTACATGTTGTAACAGAAAAAATTCCATTTTTTTTCACAGAAAGAGAAAACAGGCCACAGCAATAAAACTTATAGAGTCGCAAGCACAATTTCCGCGTGCATATTATAAGAATTTTTAATGGTTTCATGTCATTCTATAGTTATTGCTCTTAGACATGTTAGAGTAAAGAGTGGTGAAATCAGTTTGGGCCACTTTATCCATGCATGGAAAAGTGGTTTCATTAGATATGTCGTATCCATAAGCTATTGTACGCTGTACTACGTAACTTGAGGTGATGTTGGCTTAAGATATGACTTTCCATAATTTTGTCTGACCATAGATTAATATATTTGATAAAAGGGAGTCGTCTTAATGTTGTTGTTGTTTTTCTAGCCTTTCTCCGTTGATTGTAGGAGACATGACGACCCTGGGAAAATAACATCGATTTGAACATATAGTGCCGCAGGTAGCTTTTAGCAGGAAACAAGAAAATATGCTACAAATTGCCCGCCAAAACTATTTATGTCTACAGACGATGTACAAAATCCTTTTCAATCTCGAGGCAAGATGAATGATTATGTTATTATACTTCTTTCCACAACAATGTGATTTACTCAAAATTTCATTTAAACATAATCAAATTTTTAACTTCTTCGGAGTGTGACGCACGTCGAGACTTGATGACGAAATCAGGAGGGGAAGTTGAAGTAGGAGGATGGATCACTCCGAAGAAGTTTGTCGCCCATAACGGATGAAACTGTCAGGTCAGTGTTAAAACCTTTGGTTCTGTTTAAATGAAATAATTCACCGATCTTATTTTAGATCCAGTTGCTATCTCTGTCATCACAATCATGTGTCTGTTTACTATCGGATGGTAAATCGGATGGGAATTTTTTGCAGCAACAATGAGAAACATATTGGATTTGAAAAGGGAATTTCAGAAAAGAATAACCAACACAAGAAAAATATCCTTGTCTAACTTAAAATCCTGATTTGACTGTGATTAAAATTGACCCATTATTTGAAACATCATGTCTCACTCATCGAAATGTTCTATCTATCAAGAACTACAAAGTGTTTTTGTACTAAGAAAACTCATTGCGCTCATGTTTCATACAATATTTATAGAATGAACAAACAGTGTAGAAATTTGCAATCAACATATGAAATATTAGATGCAACAAAGATTCAATTTTTGCTCACATCATATATCCTGTTTTAGATTCCTATTTTTTACGGCAAGATTGTAATCTCGGAAATGCCATTTATTTACTCATAAAATTGTTGTAATACGACTTAGACATGATGTAAAGTATGTTATATTGAATTTAACCCTCATGATGATCAGAACAGGAGTTTATTTGAAATTTAAGATCATTCCTATTTCAAATGTGCCTTCTACTACGTTCACAAAGTGTTACTCGGTAGCTAGGAGATGTGAAATTTGAGATTACATTATGAAATTATATTGTCACACTTTTAGCAAGTTTCTTCATGATTATTTTACTATTTTCAATATAATATGCCCTCTAGTCTCTTTTTTCGAGTATTGTTTTCCTAAAATCATAAATGAGCGCATTTTGTTCAATTTGTTGACGTTAGAGAGCATGCCTGTAGTAATTATTGATATTTTTCCTGTTCTTTCCCTTTTCTCGATTAA
>JXSR01S062174.1:0-13800 GCA_000969725.1 Ophiothrix spiculata | reverse complement strand
TTCCAACAGAATGGCAATTGTGGCTACATTCTCAAGCCAGTCTTCCTTAGAAAACGTAAGTAAGCTTGTTCACTCTAGTCCATCTAGATGGACCTCACAAGCGAGCGCCGTAGGCGCGAGGTCCATCAACTTACACACCAAACCCCCTGCTTGGTTTCTCCTATAGAAAATTGGTGCCCAGTCAATTCTAGCTAAACAGATAGAGGTATTATGTCATAGATGGTTATATTTGATTCAGACTTGAAAAATAAAAGGAATGCATAGGTTTTTGGTTATCACAAACTGCCCCTTCTTGAGTTACAGGGTAGTATCATATTTCACTTGCCTTGGATTTCCAAGGCAGGATTTGTTGTAAGTTGATGGACCTCACGCTTCGCGTTCGCTTGCTAGGTCCATCTGGATGGACTCACGCTTCGCGTTCGCTTCCTAGGTCCATCTTGATGGAGTAGTTCACTCCTGATTAGGCCTGGGACTTTTCGGGTAATTTGCTACCCAGGTACCCAATTTTTTTTCCGGTCGGGTACCCGGGTACCCGACTGTATTGATAACTGAGCATCTACATTGTTAGAACGGGGTCTACTACGACCATATGATGTCTCAATTACACCCAAAAAAAAAATATGATTTTTTGCCGATTGTGGTCATGATTTATCATGTTTACTTCGATCAGATGATGATTTTATCATAAATTGTTGAACACAAATTTTTTGTTCAAAATTCTATGATGTTTGGTCTAGTTCGGGTAATCAGTCGGCAGATTTTGTACCCGGGTAATCTCATGACGGGCGGTTACCCGGGTTTTAGTCACAGGTCTACTCCTGATTCTAATTGTGACCGTCCAACCCCAATGAGCCATAAATGCAACACATCTCATTTTAAGCTAAAGTTGAAAGGTTGTAATTTGCCAAAATGGATTTTTTGACAGATTTACAATCCTTGTGTTTACTTCAAAACACCAGATAAGTTTCATTTCAAGAAAAGGATCAGGAATATTAAATATTTCTGTATATTTTGAGGAAAATCAACAGAAAATTTACGGCTTACTGATCTTTGAACGTTATTATCTCAGTTATAGATTTTACTCTGTGATAACATTTGAAAGACCATAACTTGACTTCTGGAAATCGTCTGAAGCTTATTGAGATATCATTTTAATCCTTATAACATGGTCTTTGAAAATATTTTAAAAAGTGAAAATGGTAAGAGGCTGCATTTACAGCTCGTTTGGGATGGACAGTCTCAATTTCTTAGCTATAGTTTAAATAATTTGCTTTCTAAATCTCATGTTCCACTGCAGATACGAGATGTACAACTCCAGACAGTCAGATATATAAACCCGGGGGTGGTACAAAAGTGATCACAGGGATGTGCCGCAAACTTTGGTAGCAAAATCAGGCTGTCTGGTATGCCAATGGGTCCTTTTTCTTTGCAAAACGTGGTATTTTGATGGGTCTGTTCTTCAAAATTTTCTAAAATTTGCACCAAAATGACGCAAATTTTGTATTTTTAAAAAAAATTTCAAACAAAAATCAAGAAATTCACGCCAAATTAGAGTAAAATTTCAATTTTTATTTTCGACTCAAAATTTGGTGAATTTGGTATATGGATGGGTCCCTTTTTCTTTGAAAATTGGTATATACATGGGTGGTACTTCAAAATTTCCCAGCGGCACACCCCTACCAAAACCAAACTTGAGTACCCCCCTGGGTATATTAACAACCAAAAATACAAAGATTTAGGGTAGATAAACAGTTAAGCAGTAAAAATTGGTGGTAATGCCTAAACATCAATAGGATAAGTTTGATATTAAAGCAAGACTTGGTACAAACAGTTACAGTGTTTTGATGATGATTTGACCATTTTTAAAATTGTTTTTTGGTGAAACTGCATTTGTAGGCCATCAGAAGTTCTTAAACAATGGTTTTAAAAATGTCAGCGTGCTCTCAAAAATCTGTAATCGTTTGTATGAACGCTGTACAACCAATTGTGACCATAGTCTAAATCAGATTAGGATTAAAGTTATGTATCATATTGTTTGTGCTGTCAAATTACAGACAGATTGTCTGGAGTGGTACATGGAACCATGTATCACCAAACTTTGTGTACCACGTGTATCATAAAAAATTGTGCACGGATTAAAACTTGATAAAATCACCGATTCATACATTTCTTGTTATTGTAGTAAAGCAGATTTAATAAGCTTTCAAATGCAGAAAAATTGATAGAAATCGGATGAAAAATAAAAAAGATTGACCATTTTTGTGAGTACGTCTCTTTCAGATCATAAAGCCATAACCCGTAATTGTGATACGTAATATCTTGCTTAACTGTGTAAATCCCATTGGAATGGAAGAAAAAGAGACGTACTTACAAATTTGGTCATATCTTTTTTATTTTTCATCCGATTTCTATCATTTTTCTGCATTTGAAAGCTTATTAAATCTGCTTTACTACAATAACAAGAAATTTATGATTTAGAGTTTTTAATAAGGTCAAGATCATTTTTAATCCGTGCACAATTTTTTTTGATACACGTGGTACAAGTAATTTGTAATTCGAAGTACCATGTTAAAATAAAGTGATATTAATGATAGCAAATCCGTTTAGTTAATTTGGCAAACCATGACATGCAGTAAATCAATAGTTACACTGATTCTGATATTTTCAGAATGCTTGTGTTTTTATGTTCAATTTGACTATCTCCAAACTTTAGAACCAATTTGTACTTGACAAAGTTCTGTTTTGATTTGACTTTCAGCCAATATGCAGTTCAACCCCAATAAGCCTGATGATCAGTATACACAGAAACTCAAGCTCACAGTAAGTATTGTTTGTTGGGTGAATCCCAGGGGGGTCACTCAAGATATTAGTTGGTACCAAGCAGATTATAAATTAGTTACCCTGCTCAATATGCAGTCCATACCTGTCAAGTCTCCCGATTTAGGCGGGTGTCTTCCGATTTTGGGTAGTCCTCACGACCTCCCGATCGGGTTGCCATTTAGCTCCATTTCTCCCGCTTTGAAAAAAAATCTCTCGCTATCTCCCGCTTTGGAAAAAAATCTCCAGCTGTAAGAAAAAAATGTACTACGGTATCCTGGTAGCGTGTATTTCAGACTGTGTACACCCTACATTTTGTTGAAAAAATTAAAAATGAGATCGTCATGAGCCGTCTGTGCGCTTGTGAGACCTTGGTGTTTTTTGTTTTTTTGCTTCTCAGTTTTCAAAAGTTACGGAAAACAATTTTGGGTGTACCTATTGGGCCTCATATATGTCAATTGTCCGTAAACGCTACTCATAAATTTTAATCTCCCGCATCAGAATTTGGAAATATTGACAGGTATGGCAGTCTAAAAAAATTGGGTGTACTTGGGCCTCATATGTCAGTTGTCCGTAAACGTTACTTGTAAATTTTAATCTCCCATATCAAAATTTGGAAATGATGACAGGTATGGCTGTCTTTACACATGCTACAACAAGTGTGCTTTAATAATAAGACTGCATATTGAGCGATGATGCAATGATGAAAACTCTGAATGCACCATAAGTCGTCATGTGAGTGCAAGAAAGTTGTATCTGCAATGGCTGCCGTAATCCTACATTACTACACCTCTTGAATATTTATAAGTTAATACAGTCTGTTTTCGACTACTTTCTGGCATGTCGTTTAATACTCAAGTACAGTCATGCGGGTATCCCTTTATGCGTTGCACCTGTGTGTTTTACATACACACAGGGAAAGTAATAAAAACATGGTACTACCGTATGGCTGACGGCAAAGTTCTGAATTTGTTGACTTAGATTTATTTCCCAGTTATATTTTGACTTTTTTTAGGTGTAGTAAAACGAATACAACATGGTTTATTATGGGGAAGTATTGCAAAATATGTCCTTCAGTGTTGGATGATTGAGACTTCCTCCCTCTTCGGGAGGAAGTCTCGATCATCCCACAACTCGGGGACAGAATTTTGCGATACTTCTCTTCATACCATAAGGCATTTCCACATTCATACCTGTCAACATTGCCAAATTCTGATGTGGGAGACTAAAAATTTTTATGAGTAACGGTTACGGACAACTGACATATGAGGTCCAAAAGGTACACCCAAATTTTTTAACGTAACTTTTGAAAACTGACAGCAAAAAAAAAAAGACTCATAACAATCTCATTATTCAATTTCTCAACAAAGTGTAGCGTGTACACGGTCTGTAATACACGCTGGCAGGAAACTCTGGTAGTTTTTTTTCTCAAAGCGGGAGATAGCTGTAGATTTTTTCCAAAGCGGGAGATAACAGGAGAATTTTTCTCAAAGCGGGAGAAGAGGCTGCAGTTTTCAGTACACATTTGATTATGTTGCAGAAGGTAGTGGACAGCTCTGAGCAAGAGCTAGTTTTCATGACTCCATCAGCTCACCTAAGGCCTTGTATCCATTGGCTGTACCCATATTCCATGTGCACTGCTCTCGTTTCTATTGTTAGTAATTGCGCAGCGCAACACAGACAATAAACTTCGTTCTGCTTAGTGATCATATCAGTGGCCTATGACCTGGCAGCACCAACAATCAACATGTTCATACTTGGTGAGCACCAGGTAATTGGAATATCTGCCGTACATATGCCACTGATATGATCACTAAGCAGAACGAAGTTTATTGTCTGTGTTTCGCCGCACAATTACTAACAATAGAAACGAGAGCAGTGCACATGGAATATGGGTACAGCCAATGGATACAAGGCCTTAAATTGCACAGACAAACTAAAATAACCAGCACGTTGGTTGTGACATGTTTCTGTTTTTGTATCACAAATAGTGTGGCACACTATAGCATGGTAGTTGGATTTGTCTGGGACTTACATCCAGAGTTTAATGGTTTCACTTCCACTGTGGAATTATGTATTTTCAAACAGCTCCCCAATATGCTCCGGTTGATATAAGTGGCAAGTTTGATAAGTGATTTACCCAGGTTTACAACGCATTAGCACTAGTGCTCCAACTCGCAATCTTCAGTTTATAAGTCCTGCACTGCACTAGACCACATACACCCACAATATGCTGTTAATCTTGGCAGTGGATTTGGTGCAATTTTCATGAGTGGTGCAAGTTTTGTGTTCTATATGTCCCATTCACATAGCAACACCCTGTGAACTTCCTAGCAGACTTCAGCATGCAATGCATTATGGACAATTTTAGTTACATAGTACGTATTGGAGCTGTATGATACAGTCTCTTCATTTCATTTGTATGACACTGGAAATATTGAGCCATGAACGTTTTTCTATTTTTCATATGATATATAACTATACATTTTGTAATCTTTTTACAGATCCTAACTGGTCAGCAATTTCCTAAGCCTAACAGGGAGGTGATTGATCCATACGTCAAAGTAACGCTGTATGGTGTTGATCAGGAGAAAGAGTTCAAAACGTCTGTAATCGATGACAATGGTAAGCAAATATGCAGGAAAATGTCTCTATACTGAAAAGCTGAAATCATACTAAATGTATACATGGAACATGTTCACATGGGACATTTTGATCTTGGTAATAGGTTGATAAAAACAGGGTTCGTACGGTCCTTGAGAGTCCTTGAAAATCCTTGAATTTGAAAACACCTTTTCAAGGCCTTGAAAGTCCTGGAAATTTGCACAGAGTCCTTGAAAGTCCTTGAAAATTGATAATTTATGGCTAACTGATCCCAAATTCGGCGAGTGGATTGATGTCGGCAGGAACAAGAGTTCAGCATACTGCAAATTATGCTGTGGTAAGTCCTTGAAAATCATGCTTTTGGACCTTGAAAGTCCTTGAAAAGTCCTTGAATTTTAAAGGCTCCAAGGTGTACGAACCCTGTAAAAACAGCATCATATGAGTCAATGCAAACCGAGTTGAAAACAGTCAAACTTTCTTGCAATGCTTTTTTTTCATCGGCTGCTGCAGTCTGTTTATGTTTGAGAGAGAAGTCAATTCCAGTGGCTGTTTATGATTGAAATTGTTGGAAAACATTTGATCCAGAACTGATTCCTTCCGAGCCTGAATTAAGTTTAACCCTTTGAACCCTGGCCATTCTACGTGTATCTGTACCGCTGACCCGGGTCAACCTGTAAGTTAAAAAACACAATATAATCACTAAACTTACTTTGATTTTGATTTTCTTTGCTTTACTTCTTCATTTTACAGTAGTCTGAATTGTTAAAATAACCAGCATTCACAAAAGATTACTATTTATATTGACCAACATTTTTGACATTTACGTCTATGGGCGAAGCCACATTATTTGAAAAATTTAAACAAATTTACAAAAATATGAGGAATTTTTCACCTCTGTTGAGTAAATAATAGCAAAATGACCCATTAACCATGGGTTCAAAGCTTCATTGATGTCTTTTGATATAAATTAGACCATTTAAAATTGTAACTACCCATGCCTGTGGACAGACACATCAAGTTTCTGACACGTGACCTAAAAGCCAGTAAACCGGTTCATCAGGTATATCATCACGCTAATAAAATATTGGCCTAACTTCCAAGGCTGCCGAATGTGACATTTATATCCTACATTTCTATGAAAATACATTCAAGTTGGGTAAACAAAAGAAGAGGGTTTACTTCAGTTGGGGCAAATCCCGGTAAATACAAAACATGTTCAATTGAGCGTGCATTATCAACCATCCTCAAAAGGCTAATGGGGAGTGCTTGCTTTACATCATATTGATTGAAATCAATATCCACTGTTAATGATGTGTTATGTTTGGTGAGTGCAATTGTGTTAGACAAAGGGCGTCATAGAAGAATGAGTATACACAGAAATGTCATATGGCAGCCATGGAAGTTAGGCCATTATTTTATTAGCGTGACGATATGGTACATGTACATGTGAGCCGGTATACCAGCTCGTCAGGTTCAAAAGGTTAAGAGGGCACTGATAAGCCCCTGTAAGTGATCATTGTTATCAGTGAAGATAATTAAGATGCTGAGAGAAACTGTTTAATAAAATTTCGTCATGTGAGTGCAAGAAAGACGTATCGCAATAGCTGCCATTTGGATTGCACACTTTATAATCTCCAGTCTTGGGTCAGTGGTTCTCGAAATGGTTCTTCAGGTGACTGTGTCACCTGAAAAACTATTTCAAGAACCACTGACATAAGACAGTGAGATTTTCAGGGATTTTTCACATTCTTGTGACAAGGCATAATAATAAATATAACTTAGGGCAGCCATCGCAAAGACACATTCCGCATTGCAATTTTCAGACCTGCTACAGGAAACAGACTTGTTCTTTTTACTTTTTTTTTTTTTGCCTAATACCTTTTCTGTTGAGGTTGATGTGTTCAAATGTGGTTCAAATGTGTTTGGGCATATGACTATATTTTTATAAGATGAAATGTTAAAAAATTTGTAACAATATCTTTGCAGGTTTCAACCCAGAGTGGAATTTTGAGATGAATTTCGTGGTCAAGTGTCCCGAGCTAGCCTTACTCAGATTTGCTGTGTATGATAAAGATGTCGGCAGTGATGACTTTATAGGACAGTATACTATACCAGTTGCAAGCTTGCAATTAGGTAAATAGTGATTCACAACCATGCAATTTCTGCTTAAAGGAGCTCGGTCCGATTTTTCAAAATTAAGTTTTTAATGTCATACGAAAGATTACCACTAAAGAATTCCAAGTTTCAAATTTCAGCTGAATCGGTCAAACCGCTTTGATTTTATGGGCATTTTTGTATGTCAGAGCCGCCTATACGTTACTGTATAAAATTAGTTATGGTTACCATAATTAGGCACATTTTCATACATTTTTCCAAAGCAATACATAACTCAGCCGTGAAATTTCACATGGGTTATGATAAAAATATGAGCAACATTTTGGTACCAAAATCTTAAAAAGTTTGAAAAAAGTGGAACCAATCGGACCATGCTCCTTTAAGTTAACAGCCAGTATACTTGTATTTTCCATTTTTAATCGTGCAAACTTAATTGTTCAATTAAGGTTGCCAAGTGTCAACAGACCGTATACTTTCCCTGACTTTTTGGCATTTAAGTATTTTGAATACCATGTATCTCATACCCTAAACTTGTTGTATATAGCACACAATATCTTTTGCAGCATCATAATTCGATGTACATGAATTCCATTTCTGAAACACCTTTGGTAGATGTCCGTAACCAAGCATGATTACCCTGAAATTGTTCTTCTGAGCCAAGTTTGGAATCTTTGAGTCTAAAAATGGTATAACTTTGAATGTAGTGGCAAGAAATAAAATATTATAGTTGAACAAAGGAAAATTATTCCACATATATGTACAAAGAGCTGCAAATGTGATGAAATGAAAATGGTACTTTTAAAGGTGTGGGGGACACCAACACATTTTTCCATGCTTCAAAATTTCATATTTTTTGATGATTTTTGAATATATTTAGTTCTAGAACTGCTTATGCTTAAACCCTGTGTCATTTTAAAGTGCATTTTTGGAATCTTTAGTCACAAAAGTCGGTTAATTTCCTACAAGAAAATGTATACATTTATGTATGATCAGTATAGAATGTAAAAGTTACAGAGATTCAAATGAAAAAATGACACAATTTTCATGTCGCGAAAAAAAAAGTATCACCCAAAACACATGGCCTTGTGCAAATAAACTTTGCAATATTATTGATCAACATCTTTGTTGAGGTGTTGCAACGTTAGCGCTTGCTAAAGATACTGGAAACACTAAGCTTCTCTCTTTTCTTAACTAAGTTGTTGTTGTTGTTTGTTTTTGTCACAGGTTATCATCATATTCCTCTGCGTTCAGCAAATGGAGCCGACCTCAACCCAGCATCACTGTTTATACACACACTAATGTCAACATCTTAAAATATCTAACCAAACACCTCGGCACCAATAAAGTGGATTCTGGCTTTATGGGTTCCCATATGTTTGGTCAACAATATCAAGAGGAATATTAAATAGCAACAGACTGAATAGTGTTGCCATATTACTATATGCATCGCTGGTGTGCAATATAAAGTGGCTAAAACAGCTACAAAAAATGAATGTTGCCATATTTGAATATACTATTATAAGCATGGTATAAAATGGGAACAGGATATATCAGTGTTGCCATTTGAAGTATAATAATGAATAGATTAAGGCAAGATATGGCAGTGTTGCCTGTTTTGTAACCCAATGGGCAAGTCAAGAGGACTGCTTAATTGCATGATTGACTTATGTCTACAGTAAGTAGTTGGATGCAATTTTTAAAGGATTTTTTTTGTGATCCAAACTTTTATGGTGTATAGCATTTTTAAAAATAAAATATGCATTGTTATTTTAACAACTTCCACATTACTCTATAAACCTTGAAGTATGCAACAAGCAATCAGGCTCTGTTACAAGATCCAGAGCATATCCATTGTATGCTACAACATTTTGAACCGGTTGTTTTGTGTTGTGTAAGAGACTATCAATGATTAATTAGGATTGATTATGACCAAATCACTGGCGTATTAATACTTTTTACATGAATTGTTCATGATTTGGGTATTTTTTTAGTTAATTTTGTTGCTCACACATGGACAAACATTGATCATAAGTTCATGTGAATATTCAGCAAAATTTGGTACATTGTTATGAAATACGGACTAATTTACTTCCCCGTATGGTCATATTGATTTATGTTTATTAATCGGCTGCTTGTTGCATACTTCAAGATTGATAGAGTAAAGATATACTTGCCAGCTTGTAGGAGCCTTACTGTGGATGCATGTGACTGCATAACAGTCTAGTTTTTAATATATGCATGATATAATTTTCATCTTTTTGTATTTTCGGTAATCAAAATTGTACCTGAATGAACATTCTTACATGCAGGTACTAAGATTTTAGTATGTTTTCACATTTAACCTTTCATTTATGAACTATATAAGTGAATTTCACACAATATGTGTACCGCCGCGGCAAAATGGTCCAGTTGTCGACTCCTACATGTTGCTCATTGTAGCATATCTGATGTATACAAATACCATACATTAGATATGCTACAAGGAGCAACATGTACGAGCCGACAACTGGACCCTTTTGCCGCGGCGGTACACATATAAAGAATACAAAGCAGTTCGTAGTGTTTTTAAATATGTTTTATATAAAACAGCCTTGGAAAAAAACAGACTCTTATTAGAAAATCATACACTCCTTGCAAAGTATGTATTGAAACCACCAATCTGATTTGTCAGTTCTTACCTACAAAGTAAAAATGCAGTACGTGCATTTATAAAGCTCAGCAGATACTTCCATTAAACATTTCACATCAATTCATTTCTGTGCAAAAAAGTTGTATGCCCTTAAGTTATGAAGGAGCGTTGGCTGTCTGCTGATTACTGTGAGGAAAATATCCAAGTAGCTTGCAATGTATCTACAATGCACATACTGTATTTGTATTTTGTTAGGCATGTTTTTTTTTAAGGATGCATCCGTAAATTTCATCCAGTTCCGCTCTGTGTATCATTGTACATCACAAATTGCTTAGAAACTGGGTGTGAAATCGCCTTCGAATGAGGACATATAAAGGTATACAAAACTACAAACGAGGACGCATCAGAACCGAGGACTGTCCTCGGTTATTAGGCAAAACAAAAATTTATTGGACAATGTAAACAAAAATCCATGGTAGGGGTTGGACTTATAAATATTTGGGTCCTGCACTCTGGGTTTTTGTTCTAACTGTCCAATAATTTTTTGAGTGGCCTATAGGAGCATATAAGCAATGGACCAGAAACTGCATTAAAAAGCTGTATCATGTTGGTGGAATGCTATATCATGTTGGGGGTGTTGCTGTAACATGAATGTTTGTTTGTGTATGGTAAAATTTTACTTATAAGATATTCGGAGAAGGTTTGATTTTTTTTTCTTTTTTCTGTATTTGAAACAACAAATGAAACAAACTTAAGCAATATTTAATTAGAAACAATTTTAAACTCTGTAAAGCAATCTTGTTTTATTTTTTTACAATGGCATCATAATTATTGTTGTGTATAGATTAGATTAATAATGTTTCTTTGCTTGATGCTCTACAGGGGTGTGATAGTTCAGATTTTAATCTGATTTCAGATTTTTTCATGCCTTCAAAAGAGTCATAATTTCAGTTTTTTTTGTTATTTTCAGGCTGTTTTGGGCATTTTGTCACTATTTTCAATTTTTTTTTATCAACTGCCTCTTACAACCCTGTGCTCTAGTGATAGTACAAAAAATGAAGTTGCATGGTGCTGAAATTGGAATATATATCTGAGTGCCCCCCCCCCTCCGGGAATAGGCAAAACAAAAATTTATTGGACGATGTTAACAATAATACATGGTAGGGAATGCATTTACAAACAATGAAGCCCTGCACTCTGAATTGTTGTTTACACTGTCCAATAATTTTTGTTTGGTCTGTAGTAATTTAGCGACTTCTTGAACAGCCCCACATTTCCAACTTCAGTACATACAGCATCAGGCTTTTTCTTAAGCGGGCACCAGGTGATTTTGCCCTATGGTTTTTGTGCCCATTGGGACAGAAAAAATGAGACCCAGGTGACAATATTTTTTCTCACTACAGGGCCCCGGGTCTTGCCGTATATAATCGTTTGTCTCTAGTTTGAGTCAAAATTTGTGACAAAAATGATTAGAAACATAGACATTTTTGCAAAACAATACATATTCTTCTGAAGAAAATAAAACAAATTCTTCTGTTATTGATAAATTATTGATATCCAAATCAAAATTTGACTTTAAACTTTTCCGAAATAATGGTTCTCCGGAAATTTTATGGTCCAGAAACAATGTTTTTCAGATTTCTGGCGCCTGATCCATGTCGGCTTAAGAAAAAGCATGTAGAGCATCATTTTGTACAATTTTTACTCGCAATAAGAATGGTGCAGGTATCTTTTACTTATGTCTGAACAAACAAATGCTTCCAATTAAGATTATGGCTATTATTTTAGTAATTTTTGTTGTGGTAATAATAGTTTGTCAATAAGCACTATCGGCGAACAAGTATGAGTGACACTTTAGCCTCAACTTAATTATGGAATGTGCAATTATTTTTTGTTTCTAATTTATTCACTATTCTATAGCAGGCTGTCTAGTGCTGCATTTTGTTATAATATTTTGTACTGTACTTTGAAGACTTGTACATGATAAAAGGTAATATTTATGTCATTTTGAGCCTTGAAACCCGGGTTGATACCTCAACAAAACTATGTGCATTCAAGCAGATTTATAAAACAACTATTTTCTTCATCAAATACTCACATTGTGTAAAACTGTTTCAATGAACATTTGAATACAACATTACTGCAAAACGGTACATTTTTACTCTATATTTGTGTACTCATGACGATAATGCAAAAAAGTGCATTAGTTGGAACAAGAGCCGCATACTTTGGAATACTTGTGCATTCAAGCAGATTTATAAAACAACTATTTTCTTCATCAAATACTCACATTGTGTAAAACCGTTTCAATGAGCATTTGAATACAACATTACTACAAAACGGTACATTTTTACTCTGAATTTGTGTACTCATGGCGATAATTCTAAAATGTGCATTAGGTGGAACAAGAGCCCCATACTTTTGAATACTTATGATAAACAACAATATTTATGTCATTTGAATCCGTGATGCTGGCAGAATGTCTGCATTTTTGAAAAAGTGTTTATCTAAATTTCTACTGTGTAAATATTTTGATACAATATTAGCCAAAAAGTTCCATATTCACTCAATCTGGCGTAAACATGGCGATATGCACAAATTAAAGTGCATTAACCTTTTAAACAAAAGGGTCATACAGGGATGCAAGTTTTCTGGAAATTTCGTTTTTCTTCCGGGAAAAAAAATAAATAAAAAAATAATAATAATTATTATAATTTTTTTTTTTTAAATTTTCGGAAGAAAATCGGGACCAGTATCCAACATCAAGATCAAAGTAGGGTAAGTTTAACTGGTCTTAACAAAGTGTATTGGGTTTTGTTAAGGAAAACAAAGGTTTTCACATGGGCAAAAAGCAAAATCTCCCCCACTAAAGCAAAGACCCCCGCTTAATGCCTCGCGTAAGCGCACGGCTAAATGTTCAGGAAATTTTGTTCAACCCCACTTGCATCCCTGGTCATACTGGATTATCATTACTGTTTGAGGTTCAGACAATATCTGTGCTTGTTCCTTGTTCCTCTTTTGCATAAACATTTCAAGAAGTATTGAGAAAGGCTTTTACGACGGGAATTCATACCAATTGGTAGATTTTAACGGGTTCGCCGTCGGACAAGTTTTTGAACTGTCCTTCAAAACTTGTCCGACGGCGAACCCGTTAAAATATACCAATTATTTCAAGAAGTAAATCATAATAATTATTAAATATTTTGTGTTATAATGTCGACAACATGATGAAAATAATTGATTTGGATGAGGGAGACCTTTTTGTAAATCCTCAATTCTTTTGAATAATACGTACAGCACATGTGTGTCATCTTTCAAGGACATTAAATCATCATGTGAGTGCAAGAAAGTTGTATCTACAATAACTGTCGTTTTACATAAATTTGTGGAATGCCCAGTCTTTGGTCAGTACGTGGCTCTTGAAATAATTCTTTCAACAACCACTGACATATGACATAGACAGTTTGAGGGATTTGGCACTTTCTTTTGACAACGTACTAAATAGAAATAACTTAGGGCAGCCTTTGCAGATACAACTTTCTTGCACTCACATTATTACTTGCTCTTTACTAGTCTTTTACATTCATTGAATTTGATACTAGGTTGTTTTAACTTTTATAGAAATATGGCATTCC
>JXSR01S062164.1:0-12954 GCA_000969725.1 Ophiothrix spiculata | reverse complement strand
AGTGTATTTATTCGTGCTTTGCTTTTAGCTCGAACCCGAAAGGTTAATTCTGACCTTGATCCTTGTTTTGGGTCGTAACAATATCAGTTCGCTTTATCTATTTTTCAACACACAATCAAGTTAAGTAAATATATTGGGTAAAATATAGCTTTCAATGTTGACTTTTTTTTTTCGTTAGACGTTTTTGGTTTGACTATCAATATTTTTGACTATGAAAATATACAGGCTGAAACACAACAAAATTGACAGAAACTTACCCTTTTTAGAGCAACAACAGTAGTGCACCTTGGATTTTTCTTTAGAAACGTGACTCATACAGTAGTGGTTACTGATACTTTCACTTATCGGTATAAAAAAATAACCATCTTGCTCTTTCTGCTTTTTATTGGGAATTTGTGAATTTAAGTACATCCGCAACTTGTGAATGTAACATGTTGTATATTATGTTTTATTTGTTATTGTATTAATCAAATTCTTTTATTTTCTTGTTCTTCTATTATTCTCTTTCTATTCCATTACAAAATGTTTTTTTTTATATTTACCCCACCCCCACACATCCCACAACGTTTTCTTAATATGCACAAACGACCATATTGAATATATAGTGGTTCTGAAGTTAGTTTAAGCTGTTGATCACTTGATGAAAAGACATTTTGGAATGATAGTATAACATAACTATCATGCAACAATAAAACATATCTTTATCACAAGCGTATTTCAATTGATAATAATTGTGATTGTACTTTGACCTTATACTTTGCACTTCATACATGAACTTTGATAAATCTACACGAGGTTTATATAGCTAAGCATTGTTTTGGTAGTGAGAGAAAACATGGCTCACCAATTTACTTCTGCTGCTGAATCTGATCTAGTCTGTCCTATATGTTTCCAGTATTATGTGACACCAAATGATCCGAAGAACTTTTCATCTTGCTCGCATATTTGCTGCCTTATCTGTTTAAAAGAAATGACGAAAGATGGAAGGAGATCAATAGAATGTCCGCAGTGCAAACAGTTATCAGTATTGCCAGAACAAGGCGTAGCTGGGTTGAACACAAGCCTTACTGTAAGGAATTTAGCTGAAAAACACCCGGAAGGGATAAGACAGCGTATACAACAAATGCAATCTGACCTTTGCAACATTCAAATCGATAAGTCAAAGGTCATGGAAAATTTTGATAAAGTGAAAGAACAACTTGCAAATGACGCTAAACAGGTGGAATCCGAGGTTGAAGAAGCCGTTGAATCTCTTCGTTCTCAAGCACAAAAGTTAATTGACCAAATAAAACTTATTCATCAAAGTAAATTGGCGCAGTTACAAATTCAAAATGAGCAGATTAATGAGATTGCTGACATGCAATCTGAACTTGAAACAATAAGTGATGATACATTTCTTATTAGAGCTGAATCCATCCATAGTAAGATTGCCCATCTGAAATCTTCATTTTCTTTTGATGCTTCTAGAGACACAGTACATCCTTCAATTGGACGATTTTTATCAAATGATAGTAACCTGGGAAGAGTGGTTAAATCAAGGCAATTGAAGCTGATACATCAACTGAATGATGTAGCATGTGCTGTAAGCTTATCAGACAATGGAAAGGGAATCTTGTGTGTTTATGACAATGGCGTAAGCCCTTGCAGGGTAACTCTTTACAAAAGACAAAATAAAACCATGAAAAATAGCTTTCGGTTTAATATCACTTCTGGCGAACAAAACAGTCCCCAAGACATTGCAATGTACGAAGAAGATGCGACGATCATAACTACATACGGGCCCACATTTATTGTATTTAGTGCGGAGGGCAAACACATTAAAACAGTGGATACATCGAAACACGTGCAGGAAACATGGCGCCCACGATATAAAAAGAAAATATTTACCTTATCTGCTGAAAGGCTTTCAGATAAGAGAATTATCATTGGGTCGATTGTGAAATCTTCCAATGAAGAATCTTTCGAAGCTTGTCTATTAGTATATGACCATAAACTTGTATTCTCCAAACGTATTCCTATAACAATTATGCCAATACGTATATCAGATATTTGCGGTACACATATTGCTGTTTGTAATTGCAAAGATGAAGTATGCGTGTACTCTATTGAATCTGGAACGGAAAGTCTTCAATTTCTTCTACCATTGCCAAGTGGTATTTGTTATGATTATACAACTGACTGTTTGCTAATTGGTAGAGGAGAAGAAAAGGATGCCAACGGTAAGGTCGTAAAAGGAACATGTGTGATAGATCAGTACTGTAGTAAAACTGGGCAATTTGTAGCTTGTCTAGCTAGAAATTTATTCTGTCCCACTGCACTCACAATCATTGATGACGAACTTGCTGTAGCTGACCATGAAAACATTAAAATATTTGAAATATCTTGATCAATCAAGTTAGTTGAACTGTACTCGGATAGTGGATAAATGATAGATAATTAAAAGCAAAATGGTATATTACTGATAATACTAATTGATAATCAGTATATTGAGTTTGCGTTAAATTTTTAATGGGACATTTAAGGATCCCAGTCCGATTGGGTCAGCATTTTTTCAAACTTTCTAAGATTTTGGTGCGAAAATATTTCTCATATTTTTCTCAATACCAAGTGCAATATCACAGCTGAACTATTTCCCGTTTCGGGATATATGTGATGATGACTCACCCCGAAAAGAGGGACTTTGCAACATGACACTTTTCGAGAAATCGGTAAAACTAGGCAGCAAAAAATAAAGAATATAATAATAATTTCCAACAGATTTTCTGTGTAAAATTTGATCGCTTTGATCAATTTCAACATGTCATGATTTTCAAGCTTAGAAAATGCTGTAACAGATGATATGATAAAATCAAAATTGATATCATCTGCAAAGTCCCTTCTTTCGGGGTGAGCCATCACATATATGAATATGTGTCTAACTATAGAAACCATAAAATATGGCCGTCCAATCCAAATGAGCCGTAAATGCAGCAAAACTCATTTTGCGCTGCATGTGAAAATATGTGTCAAGGTCCTAATTTGCTGAAATTGATTTTTGACAGATTCACAATCCTTGCTCTTACTTCAGATCACAATCAAAGTTTCATTTCAATAAAATGATCGGAAATATGAAATGTATCTGCTTATACATTTTCCTCCCTGACAACTTTTGACGTACCATAACTTGACTCTGGAAATCGTGTAAAGTTTTTTAAGGTGTCATTATATTTCTTATAGCATGGTCTATATTAAAATATTAGCAAATATCAAAAAAGTGAAAATGACAAGAGGCTGCATTGACGGCTTTTTGGATGGACGGTCACAGATTATTTACACAGTCAAGTAGGCAAATGTAAAAATACGAAATTGCTCATAAAAGGTGAAAGTGGTACATTTTTATGCTCAGTATATATAATTTCCATAATGTGTTAACTGTCTATCCGGGACCATTTATGTTTAAACGAATATCCTATCTAAGACCATACGCAAATGTGAGGAAATAATTATTACAAGAAAACACAAGTAAAATGTAACTATATACCATTTCAACACTTTTAAGTGTTTCTAAGTATTTAAAGTACTTTTTTCGGCAATTTAAGGCACTGTTGTCATTAATTCTCCCATTCTTTCTTTGTTTGATACCCTATCAGAGACTTAAAAGCCAAAATTGATATCCAATGTGAGACTTGTAGAGTACCAGGGTTATTTTGATACCCTATATTGCCATTCTCGATTTTTAGTAACGCGGGTGGTTACCCGGTCAGAATACCCAGTTACCCCCCACCCCCCGAGGGCATCCATGTCTCATTTTTCTCTCGTTTTGCATGATTGCAATTTAGCTATTTAGCTGCGAGTACTACGAGTACTTTATTTTAATAAACCATGAATAAAATGTTCATTTTTGTTGTCGCAGGTGGAAAAAAGGCGAAAAAACTAATCTCTATTCAAAATAATTTTCTGGCCTCATACATTGGAATTTATTTGATTAAAAACACCACTTTGATAAATTATTGACCAAAAAAAAAGTCAAATGTGTTAATTTCAGCTATTTTTTTTTTTATTTAAACATCTCAAAATGTATGCAAAAAATTGCCAATTATGATTAAGAAATGACATAATATCTTGATATTCGCGCAATTGTTTTTATATTTTACCGTTAAGTTGTAAAAAACAAGGAGAAATTGAGCATGAAATTGGTGTCAATGACTTAGGTTACGCAATGGGGTGAGAACTGTGACAAAACAAAGAATGACAACTTTGACGGATTAAAAAAAACAACGCACACACACACACACCTCTAAATCATTCCAAAATTATATAGCAATAGCACTTTTACTTACCCGATTACTAACATGCAATAATAAAGCCGGTGTGAAAGTAATCTTAGTCCCCCTGAAATGGTAGTCTGCCTTCCATAGACCTTAACGGAATAAAGCGTGAGCTAATGTTGCGTGGGAGTTGTTAGCCTATACTTTACTGTACAACCCGGACAATAAGAACCGGGAACTTACATTCCTGGTACACCGGTGTGAAGGCAATATTCCTGCCACACTGGTGTGAAAGCAATCTAAGTCCCCGTGAAATGGTAGTCCCCTTCCATAGACCATAACAGAGTAAAGCGTGAAACTAATGTTGCGTGGGAGTTATTAACCTATTCTTTACTGTACAACCCGGACAATAAGTACAGGGGACTTAGGAATATAAGTCCCCCGTTTCACGCTTTACTCCGTTATGGTCTATGGAAGGCGAACTACCATTTCAGGGGACTAAGATTCCTTTCACACCGGCAATACCAAATTCATCAGGGGAATACTCGGAATGCGCTGTCATATTTGGTACTCAAGTGACGGTCCCACGAACATTTTCAGCAAGTACTGTATCTGACATGGTCACAAACAACTCTTTTTTCACATTAGAGGGTATTTTTTCAGGAAACATTGAAAATTATATACTTCTAGAATATCATTGTTACGATATCTAAAAATCGACCTCTGACTATTTTGAACTCATTTTTAACTTCAGACGGCCGTAGTTTATAAACGGGTTTACCAACAACTTTGATTGATGTAACGCGTTATATTTTTAGTATGTTTGTTATATCGATATGGAAAATAAAATTGTTTGATTGACTGATTATTATAACTATCTTGTTTTACATTCTTAGTTATTTTATATAGGCAATCGGGACAGGACCCAAGAAAGGGTAAAACTGGCCATGGGCGTATAACATCAAAATTTTGGTATGTACTTGGAGAAAACACTATGCTCCAATTGCTTTGACAGTCTCTTCAAGAGTAGGTGGATCAACACAAATGGGGAGGTCTTCTTCTGCAGTAAACATGGTAAAGGCAATTCCGATTCCAAAAATTCACTGAACTTGTAGACCAAATGTTTCCAAATGTTCAAAATAGTAAAAAGTCCAAAAATACCTTATAACTGCAGCCTCTAAAATCAGTTGACTTGAAGTATGCCTCCTATTCCTTGTAATGCTTTTAAAATCAGTATTCCCGCTGAGATTTTTGAGCTTGCGCCAATAGAGCAATTTTAACAAAGTTGAAGAATTGCCTACGCCAACGCATACGCTATATTCCGCACAGCACCATACGGGGTCAGCCGATAGCCTAAATCAATAATCACAATAATCACAGCCCTAGCTCCAAGTAGTGAAATACTATCATTTGTGAGCCAGCATGATGCGTAGGACTCTTTCTCTTTTACGAATATCAGCGATTTGCGACACAATCTGATGTAAATGGTAGACCATCTAAAATTCACGATTTCCCAACCACATTACCACAGAAATGCATGAAACTCACTATAAATGATTGTTAATATTATATATAATTATCTCTTTGCTACACTAAAACTCAAGTTTGACTCACATTAAATGTCTAAAAGTTAAAAAATCTAGGTAAAACTGGAAACAAATTATTGTAAAAAATCGAGAACAAATTCATTTTTATCTTATTTACGAAATGATCATTTTAAAGCTACGTTGTAAATAAAGTGGGATAGAGTATTATATCTCAAAATGCTCAAAAGCAAAAAATTAAAAATGAAAGATTTAATCAATATCTCATCAGGTTATTGTTTTACATGTTTTCCAACTTCACACGCAGAACTAATTATGCGTGATTTTTTTTTTATGCAAATGAGCTCAAAATTCATTGTTCTACATATGCAAATTACTGCAGACTCTATAAATATTACATTCAATACCTCACCTTTTGATCCATACTAACTTTTTGATATTATACCGCCGTGGCCAGTTATTCAAAAACTAAAGGTTTTTCCGATCTCGTCCCGATTGCCTAATAAGGAAGCTGTCAATTCATTATATGGATGCTATAATCTTTTCTTTATCATTGTATCTAGAAAGCATTTTTATGAATCCTTTTTTATTAATGAGATTTTAAAATGATTAATACATTAAATCTTGAAAACAAACATTATTTAAGTTGATAACAATTTGGGTTGTATTTTGATCTTTATACCTTGTACAGTACATGATACGTAGGTTTTATCCATATAAATATTTCAGCAGAGCAGTATCTTATATACCACTGACGGAAATCATGGCGTCCGAATTATTTTCTGCCGTAGAATCTGACCTAGTCTGTCCTGTATGTGTCCAGTATTTTGTGGCACCAAACGACCCGAAGAATCTGCCATCCTGCTCACATATTTGTTGCCGTCTCTGTTTGGAAAAAATGATGACATACAGATTTACGGGAACGAAATCAGTAGAATGTCCACAATGCAAAAAAGTGTCCATACTGCCGGAACGAGGGGTAGATGTTTTAAATACATGCCTTGCTGTAAGAAATATAGCTGAAAAACACCCGGGAGGAATAAGACAGCGTATACAACACATACAATCTGACCTTAGTAGCATTAAAAACGATAAATCAAAGGTCTTGGAAGACTTATACGTAACGAAAGAACAACTTGGAAATGAGACTAAACAGGTAAAATCAGAGATTGAAGAAACCGTTGAAACTCTCCGTTCCCAAGCAAAGACATTAATTGAACAGATAAAACGTATTCATCAAAGTAAATTGGAGCAAGTTCAAGCTCAAATTCAGCAGTTTGACGAGATTGTTGCTATGCAATCTGAACTCGAAGATATAAGTGATGATACATTCCTTACGAGAGCTGAAGATATACACAAAAAGATTGCACACTTTAAATCTTCATTTTCTTCTGATCATGCTGATGCTACTGTAAACACAACACATTCTTCAGTTGGACGATTCATACCTAACGATAATCTAGGTAGAATGGTTAAACCAAAGCAATTGAAACTAATACATCATCTTAATGATGTAGCATGTGCTGTAAGCTTAACAAGCAATGGAAAAGGATTATTGTATGTTTATGACAATGGCGTTAGTCCATGTCGAGTGATTGTTTACAAACGACAAAATAAAATCATGGAAAAAAGCTTCCAATTTAGCATTATTTCTCGTGAACAAACCAGTCCCCAAGACATAGCAATTTACGAAGACGATGCGACGATCACAACTACATACGGGCCCTTGTTTACTGTATTTAGCGCAGAGGGAAACCATATCAAGACAAAGGACACAGCAAAACACGTGCAGGAAACATGGTGCCCACGTTTTCAAAAGAAAACATTCAATTTATCTGCAGAAAGACTTTCAGATAAGCGAGTTGTTATTGGATCTGTAATCAAAACTCCGACTGGAGAATCATATGAATGCTCTATATTAGTATATGACGATAAACTTGAATTCTTGAAAGTTATTCCTTTAACACTTATGCCTATACGTATATCAGATATTTACGGTACGCATATTGCTGTTTGCAATGCCAAGGACAAAGTATGTGTCTACTCTATTGAATCTGGACTAAAGTGTCTTCAAATTATCATTCCAATGCCAATTGGTATTTGTTATGATTATACAACTGACTGTTTGTTAATTGGTAGAGGGAAAGAAAAGGATGCCAACGGTAAGGTCGTAAAAGGGACATGTGTGATAGATCAGTACTGTAGTAAAACTGGACAATTTGTAGCTTGTCTAGCCAGAAATTTATTCTCTCCCACTGCACTCACAATCATAGATGACGAACTTGCTGTAGCTGACCATGAAAACATTAAAATATTTGAAATATCTTGATCAATCAAGTTAGTTGAACTTTCCACTCGGATAGATTATGGATACTTCTAACCGAAAACTGTAAAGTGAAGTAATACTGATAATACTGATAGATAATTCATTATAGTTGGTTTGCATTATATGTTTTACTGATGGAAAAGCACCTACAATTACTTTGTGACATTTTTTTCCAAAAAGGATAGACCTTTTGCTACAACATAGTACCTTTTGCTACAACACAACGTGTAACATATCAAGCTTTTTATTAAGTTAGGCTTTCAAAGGCTCGTTAAAGCCGTTGATGTCTGTACAGTTAACTATTAAAGCGATGTCCGTACATTTAACTATTAAAGCGCTTTAGTCTTAGACGGTCTATTTATGATTTGAACACTGTCTACGTTGGTTATGTACGCCCTCCTTGAATATGCCTTGGTGCCGGTAAGCCATCAAGATCTCTCTCACTGGAACGACACCATGATCTTGAACGTAGCCAGAAGAGAGCGTGCAAGATCATTCTAGGTTTGCCTTTTTTTCCTACCAAGAAACACCAAACTCCCTTTTTCTTTTTGATGATTTAAATTAATACTGTATTGCCTTTTGCTTTGAGTACCTTTCTTTTTGCCATCATTTTAAGCATTGTCCGCGTCCCTTATATTATATTTGTTTGTTTTTGATGTTTTATGGAAAATAAAGTGAACAATGAACAATAGCTTGTAACATTCCTGAGCTCAAAAAAGGGTTTAACTCTGTCCTGATTTAACAAATTCCATTTTAAAATCTAATGACTTTTGCAATTGGCTGCCTAGTCGTATATAATAATACACAAATCGTTCCCTCCGCAATTCCAATCATTACAATTTGCTAAGATTTCGCACCGAACAGCATTCTAATAGTGTTATACCAGGTATGGTCAAGTTTTAGAATCAATTCAATAGCAAACGCAGTAATTGCTAATAATAGTTTTGCCTGATTTTTTTAGAATCAATTCAATAGCAAACGCAATAATTGCTGATAATTGTTTTGCCTGATTTTTTTCTCGTAATATACCTTCATGTTTGCTCATTGCTTGATTGTGTAACATGAATTTGTGTGTAATACTTGTGTTAATATAGGAGAAGATAGATAAAATGTGAATTGCTTTAATATGTTTTCATTTGATCAAATATAGCGCCAGAACTGAATGTCCTATTTAACAACTCAACTAAGAAATCTATACTATTAAGAGAGAACTGTAAACCATGGACTGCGCCATTTTGTAATTGATGGTTTATACAACTTTTGTTCGCCAACTTAGGTCCCCCATGGGTTATAACAATTTCATCGGTTATGCAGATACATTATTAAATTGTTGAAAAGTATAATAAACAATATTTACTGAATTTTATCATAACTTTGCATATGACTGAATGATTTTTGCATTTTAAAATAGCATTTATTTATTTTAAAACACCCCAGCCACTAAAATGTTGTCGGCTCAGCGCCATTTAATACTTATCAATTTTCTCCACGGGGCTGCGCCATATTGACATTGTGTATTGTAACTCATTTGTTCGCAAACTTAGGTACCTACCCTATTTGTCCAATACATCTCATTTATATTTTTGATCAAGTTTAGTAGTTCAAAATGTATTGGCAAAAAATATAATTATTTTGACACATTCCATTGAATACGATTTTATGCTTCTATCGATCGTAAAATAGCAGATAAACTATCATTATTGTCTTCTATAACAGATAATGCCCAAGTTACAGAAACTTTGATCCATACAACAAATACAACGGCTAATGTATGGTTTTAAATTTTCTTTACAATTGTATTTCTTGCCGTTGTGTAAAATTTTACGAGCCAGAGAACAAATGGGACCAGTACTATCATTTTGGCACAACTTTTTTTCGGTATCTTAGGTCTTCATACGTCCTCTAAATGTGATAAAAATTACCAAACAATTGATTTGGATGTGAGCTATATATTTCCAAAATGTTTAATACCTTTAAAAAATTATTTGAAAATGTTATGACAAAATCATCCCATCATTTGATTATCAAATAATACTTTGTTTGTAAGCTCTTTAAGCTACTGAAATTTTGAGGATAATGACGGACGTACGCTGGATTTCGATAGTATTTTATTTCGTGATTCAGTATTATACTTAATTGTATGAGGCATATGAGAGTGGGGACCACTCAAGTACGTCGTCCACTCAACATGTTCAAGTAGCATCGATTGTTTGTTTCCTTCGAAGACATGCGAATCGGAAAAGTAATGGATAAGCTTAAGAAGCTTGAAAGCTGAAATTAATGTCACCACTTGCAATTTTATGTGATTAAATTATTTCCGTTTGATTGCATTTATTAAGCTACGCTGTTCACAGTATCAGCTAAACAAGACTCAGGTGCAAAAATACACTAAACTGCAGTGCTATACTGACAAGTCATAGCTCAAACTAGCCCGAGTTAGCAAAAAATGCATGAGCTGAGACGAAATCTCAGATATGAGCAATGTTTTGTAATAGTTTTCACTATTTTTTTTTTCACATTTAAAAAGAATTCTTTCCATCCAAAAACCAAATTCAGTTCATATATAATGTTTAAGAAAATGCCATTTGAACTCTATAATTCATATCAAGCAAGTAACGCGACCATCGCTATAGTTAACACATCCCTGATCAAACCTGTATGCTAGAAAAAGTGCCAACAATTTAGGGAGCCATATGGACCCAACATTTGGGTTTAGCGCGTTAGCGCAAAAACGCGAAGTAATTTTTCATCGCCCCTTTATGTATTTGTCTAACTTAACCATACCCTTCACTTGGTGGCAAAAAATTCAAATCGACCCACCCCTTCCCATGCTAATTAGCATAAATAAGCATTTTCGAGGGAGCTTTTCAAATTTGTTTTGCCCATAAAATCGTAACCGAACAAATTTGTTCACATTTTATTTCAGGAATGTATTTGTTCTTACATACTGCAAATATGAGCCAAATTTTATTGAAAATTCCATTGGCAAGTGAGTTTTACATTTTTTGGCGGGACAATTTTGACGGGACACGGCAAAATTTGTTTAGGCCGTCATTTTGAAACGGTTTGTCCGATTTTCATTTTTTTTCTTTGTTATAGTTCTTTTGAGGAACTTTACCTGTGACTAGAATTTAAAAGTAAAATTCCTTCGCGAAAGCGCTCTTTCGGGGTTGGGTCCAATATGACCCCCCCCCCCTGACCACTAACGGGCATGTGGAGGACCTTGACCACTGAAGTGTTAAAGGCTAATTTATGGCAAATACAATCTTAGTGAATCTTTTTATCCATTCATTGATCACTCAAACCCAACACCTAGAAAGAGAAATTATTACTGTTTACTGATCTGCCTGATCGAACGACTAACATGGGCGCGAGCGAAGCGAGCGCTCCTGCTAGTACATATTGAAGCTTATTAAAATATATAATACAGGTAAAACAATATTATTTCGTCAAAAAAAATCACTTAAGATTTCTTCAGTGTCCCCTGCCAAACGAAATACTTAAAATACTGGAATAATAAAAGGAGAGGGTAATTGATGGGATTAGTACATGTTGAAAGTGGATATAAGATATGCCACATGGTTAGTAATCCCGAGAGAAAAGGGAAAAAAATGTGATAAAAGGAAAATAAGATATATGTATGAAAAACAACATAGAATATTGAATCAATAAAAGAGTAGGTAAAGGCGATAAAACTTGAAAACAAAAACAACAGAAACACGAATCTCTATCGATATATGAGAAGCTTTCGGCATAATGTAAAGGCAACAGAAATTCACTCTTCAAATCCATTTTCTACAACGCTCAGTTGCTTATATAGCACCTGAAACAGATTAAATAACACCAAAACCCAGACAAAAATATCGGACAAGTTCGACGTAGATCTCTTGATATGTTGATGAGATGAGACGTGCGAAAGCAATATATATAGATGCCTAAGATTTAAAGGCGGATTGTAAATTGGGCTCATTGCATGGAAACCTATCATTTGCTACGTGAGTCTTTTTTATCTTTAATTATGAGCAAATATTAACAACAACAACAACAGGTATTTAGGACGCTATTAAACAATGTACCATAGCGTTTACACAAAAAATGCATGATATGAGTTAAAAAAGGGAGTCTTAAGATTTTTCTTTAACAGTTCTCATGTGTGGTGAAAGATCGTTCCAAGCTCGTGCTGCACAGACAGCAAAACTACGATCTCCAATGGCAAGGCTTGTCTTTGGGACAACCAAACGAGTTGTATCCATGGAGGATCGTAAAGCACGGGCAGGAACATACACAGAAAACTGTTCAGCCAGATACGGTGGGGCTAGGTTGTTAAAAGCCTTAAAGACATAAAGAACATTTTTGAAAACAACTCTTTGCCTCACTGACCTCTAAGGCGTCAAGATCTCTCTTAACCGACACCATGATCTTGAACCTATCCAGAAGAGAGCGTGTACAATCATTCTAGGTTTGCCTTTTTTCCTACCAAGAAACACCAATAGCTTGTAATATTCCTGACCTAAAAACCCGTGTTAAACTCTATCCTGATTTGACAAATTCCATTTTTAAATCTAATGACTTTTGCAATTGGCTGCCTAGTCGTATATAATAATACACAAATCGTTCCCTCCGCAATTCCAATCATTCTAATTTGCTAAGATTTCGCACCAAACATCATTCTAATAGTGTTATACCAGGTATGGTCAAGTTTTAGAATCAATTCAACAATATTTACTGCGTTTGTCACATGCGTCGTCGTCGTCCTATGAGTCATGACTGATCCGTTGTGACCCTTTTGATGATGTCGTTCCAACTGTGCCGATCTTGAGCATAACGGTAGGCTGCA